>JACVEX010000374.1:0-17096 GCA_017948575.1 Williopsis subsufficiens | reverse complement strand
TCTTCTTTCCTAGAATCTCCTGTAGTTCTCTGCCGCTGGCCCGTGAGGTGAGGCTTTAATCTTAACCAGATTATCTTACCTTACAAGCCAAGTGCATCCCCTACTTACCACACCGAAAGAGCGATAGCGGCTATGATGCACTGATTACCTGAAAAGTGTGCTAATTTCATCTATTATTGTCCAATTAATTGATTAGAACTTAGAACTGATCATTGCTATTTTCTTTGGAGAGGATGAGCTTCCCTGCAAGTCCAGCCATATTTAACAGAACTGGTCAACAAGCGACGTAAGATCGGAGGTCTTTGCGGACACCCATAGATTGAAATTACTAACCAGACCTTTGGATAAGTCTGGCGAATGCCTATTACCTCTTCTTTAGGATGAATCTTCCGTTTTGAGCTCGCAGGATACACACATCACCTAAGTCTCTGGTCTTCTAACAATCTGTGGCCAGAATGGCTTCTGCTTCGATGTCTGAATAAATGTGATATCATCCCTGGACGTTTCATTGGAGCATTGTGCCTTGGGTAGTTCCTTCATATTTCTAGACGCCTCCATCATCATTTCAACTGTTCTCTCTGTGGTATTGTGTTAATTGCTGCAATGATAAGCAAGCCAAAACACACTTACGGTGCGTTGTTGTTGTGATGGGTCGATCCTGGTACTTCTTAGCCTTCACTTCTACTATTTCTGTCGATCCTAGACATCTTAAGTAGTTATCAGTACAGGGACGCTTCCTTTGGTGGCCATCGAATTCATGAACAATCATTCTTATTTATTCTTTCTTCCTTTGAGCTCTCTTTTGTAGGGGTTCTTCTTTAAGCTTTTTTTTCCCCACGGGTGCTGGTGAAGCAACTCGTAGTGACAGTTTGCGCAAGGTCAGTAGCTGGCCGCGCGACCGGTCTAGACTTCAGACCCACATTATTGTCCGGGGTCTGGGGTCTAGTCGAATTAGCACTTTGACATATATACCTTAATAATAGGGAGGTTGCAATCGAAGTTGGAATAATATTAGCCACCTGCGAGATTACACTTTCTGTTTATCACTGGCACTGCCTACATCTGATTCGTCTAACTAGGCACAAGTAACCATGTCTGTCCCTGAAGAGAATCACTTGCTCCAAGGGGTAGATTACCCAACACTTGAACAATATAGCAGCAGCCAGTCATCTTCGAGCAGCATTTCATCGGTTGCAATGTCCGAGCTTGAAGACTCAGTTAATCCTCATCGCCCACTTTTCTATATATTCATGCTTGCAATAGTCGTTGGTGGCCTCCAATTATCGTGGTGCACAGAGTTTTCAGAGGGAACGCCTTTCTTGTTATCACTTGGTATTTCAAAGGGTATGTTGGCCTTGATATGGATCGCTGGTCCTCTTAGTGGCTCTTTAGGTCAGCCTATAATTGGAATCCTAAGTGATAACTCGCAAAACAAATCTGGGAGGAGAAAGCCATTCATGATCGGTGGCTGTGTCGCAACATCACTCTCCCTTCTTTATCTAAGCTATTCCGTTGATTTGGTGGGTCTTTTCTTCCCAAGGGGAACATCAGATTCTGTTGTAAAAAATGCTGCTATTCCATTTGCTGCATTTGGTGTCTACTGCTTAGACTTCTCGATAAGTGCAATCCAAGCTGCTTCAAGAGCATATATTGTCGATAACGTTGCCACACACCAACAGCAGATTGCAAATGCAATGGCAGCAGTGATGATTGGCGGCTTTAACATCATCGGCTACTTTCTGGGATCTCTGAATCTAATGAATGCTTTCTCTTTCTTGGGGAACTCTCAGTTCAAAATCCTGGCAACAATTGCAAGCCTGGTGTTGATCTTGGTCACAGCTCTTTCTCTGGCATATGTCAAAGAGCGTAACCCGCTCACAGATCTCGTCATAAGAGCTGAAAGGAAGAGAACTCTGAAAAGACTCAAGGAGCTTGGAGTTCATAACCCTTCTTCTTTTGGTGGTCTAGTAGTCTCGTTATTCAAACAGACTAAGCATAGCATAGTCAGGCTTTCTCCACAGGTCAAGACGGTGTGTTACGCAGAATTCTTTGCCTGGATAGGATATTTCCCAATGCTTTTTTACACTACAACTTATGTTGGAGACCTATACAAGTATGAGTTCTATATGGGGAGAGATTCTTCCCTCCCCCCTCTGACTCCAGATGAGTTACAGATGCTCCATGAGTCTGCCACAAGAAGAGGTGCATTGGCCCTCCTAATGCATTCCATATCTTCATTTGCTATTGATCTTTTTCTCCCTCTTTTGGTACAGCCTTTCAACCACGAGACATTAGCTGCAGATGAGTCCTCTCTACTAGGCTCAATGAAGCTGATGAGTTATATCGAATCGTTCAGACTGCGGTACGTTGGATGGTTAACTGTGAGAAACTCGTGGTATTTGAGTCATCTATTGTTCATTTTCTGCATGGCCTCAACTTTCATTATTCGTTCTTCTGCTGCTGCTATCGTTCTGTTTGGGATACTAGGTATCACTTGGGGATGTGCGCTATGGTCTCCTTTTGTTTTAATATCAGAAGAGATCTCAAGAATAAAAGAGATCAAGGCTCGTCTTGAGAAGGGAGCATATGCAAGCGGTCCAGAGTGTGAAACCGTTGCTGGGAGAATCAATGAGGCCATTGCACTAAAATTTGAAAACTACGAACATGAAGCAGGTATAATACTTGGTATCCACAACTTCTTTGTCGCAGCTCCACAGGTGATCAGTTCTCTCTTTAGTAGTATCCTATTCCATACACTCTCGATATCCAGAGGTAATGATAATACACAGTTCGACGACAGCTTGGGCTGGGTATTCCGTTTCGGTGGAGTTGCTACTATTGGTGCACTTATCCTGTCCATTAAGTTGAGGACCAATGAAGAACTCATTAGCGAAGAGAAGGATTTACTTGAGGCTCAACCTTGAAACCACGATGAGTCTCTGTGGGTACTTAATAGCAGTCACAATTAAAATAATTTCTGAAATGATATTAAAAGACATGGAACTACTATCAATGTTATTGACCGAATGTTATTGATTATGAATGACATAAATGTAGCTTTGCATGCTTGGGCTTGCAAATGCTCTGTTGCTCGCTTGTTCTATAAATCCCGCCGAAGCCTGCTCGCTTACCGTTTCTATTACCCGGCGGTGCGGGAAAGTGACAAAGCTCAATAGGCTCCTCTCCTTAATTTGTATTTAAATGGGCGAAGATCACCAGTTCTTCAGCTTTGAATATCAATTAGTTAGTTACCGCACTCAATGCTTCAAAGAAACAGCTTCATCAGCAGGGCATGGCGCATCTCTGCTTCAAGAAACCTCTTCAGCGGCGCCACGGCGCTATCACCACGTAACATTGAACGAAACTCTTCAGTCATCCAGTTCCAGCAAAACAGAACACTTGCACAGCTAGCATATCCTAGAATTCCTCCAATCAAGAACGAGCCTGTGAAGGCGTTTGGTAAAAATGATACTTTGGACTGGGATCTCTTGAGAGCATCCATTACCAAATTCACAGATAACGGTTCTCTTGATATCCCGTTGGTGATCAACGGTGAAAGGATCTACGGTAAGGGAACAGAGAGAGAACTCACCTCCCAAATCAACCCAGCTAAGATCTCTCAGGAGCTGGCTAATGTGACGCAATCCACCGAAAATGATGTCAAGGCTGCCATTAAGGCTTCCAAGCTTGCCAAAGAGAAGTGGTTGAAGACACCTTTTGCTGATAGGGCTGCTATCTTCTTGAAGGCTGCGGATCTCATCAGCACAAAGTACCGCTATGATATGCTTGCAGCAACAATGTTAGGTCAAGGTAAGAATGTCTACCAAGCTGAAATTGACGCTGTCGCTGAACTGATCGACTTCTTCAGATTCAACGTCAAGTACGCACAGGAACTTTATCAGTCACAACCATGCGAGACTAGCCCAGGCGTCTGGAACAGAGCTGAGTATAGACCATTGGAAGGGTTTGTATATGCTGTTACTCCCTTCAACTTCACTGCCATTGCCGCCAACTTGGTTGGTGCTCCAGCTTTGATGGGTAACACCGTCGTGTGGAAGCCTTCTCAGACAGCTGCTCTCTCGAATTATCTTCTTTATACCATATTGGAAGAGGCCGGCTTACCAGAGGGTGTCATCAACTTCGTTCCAGGTGAGCCAAACATGGTTACAGACACCGTCTTAGGTGACTCTGAATTCTCTGCCTTGCACTTCACTGGTTCCACTACTGTCTTCAAGAGTCTCTATAAGAAGATTTCTGATAATGTTTCTCTTGACCTGTACAAAGACTTCCCAAGAATTGTTGGTGAAACCGGTGGTAAAAACTTCCACGTTATCCACCCATCTGCTTCTATACTACATTCTGCCTTGTCCACTCTGCGCGGAGCATTCGAGTACCAAGGACAGAAATGTTCGGCCACATCTAGAGCTTACGTTGCCAAGTCTGTATGGGAAGACTTCAAGAATGTAATTGTGGAATCATTAAGCACCTTCAAGCCAGTGAACACTTCTTCCACTGATGGCCTTCGTGGATTCATGGGCCCTGTTATCCACGAGCAAAGCTTTAATAAGGTTGCAAAGGCCATTGACTCCATTGAGCAAGATCCCGAGCTTGAACTCATATCTGGTGGTAGATACGATAAATCTCTGGGTTTCTTCATTGAACCTACCATTGTCAAGACCACGAATCCAGACCATCCGTTTCTGAAGAACGAGTTCTTTGGTCCGCTATTGACAATCCACGTCTATGACAATGTCGACTACGAGTCTATCTTGCACAAGATTGATACGACCAATGGGTATGGTCTTACCGGGTCTGTCTTTGCTAAGGACAGAGATGCTATCAGACTTGCAGAGGAGAAACTTCGTTACTCTGCTGGTAACTTCTACATCAACGACAAGTCCACAGGGGCTGTAGTGGGACAACAATGGTTCGGTGGTGCAAGAGCTTCAGGTACAAATGACAAAGCCGGTTCTGGTAACATATTAAGCAGATTTGTCTCTGTCAGAAACATCAAGGAGAACTTCTACGAGATCACAGACTTCAAGTACCCAAGTAATTACCAATAAGCGTTGAAGATAGTCTTTGTATAATTTCATGAATTAATTCCCATTTCAGGAATTGTAGATCCTTTAAACTCCAGTCCAATGCCTCTCCGGAAGAAGTGCCAATCGGGAAATCGGGTGACATAAGCAATCGGCCCTACACAATTTGAAGTTCAATATAAACATAGCGTTGGAATTCAAAGGTAAGGGCTAAATCTCCTCAGCAAAAGATTTCATCTTAAAGAGCACCTATTAGACCCCACAATGACAGAATCTATTGCAAGGATCACTTCTATGCTTGAGAAAGCCCGTGATCTCGGGCTCGAAGCAGCGGCAGCAGCATCCGCTCGACTTGCTGAGACACCGAGGGAGCTTCGACCACAAGAGGTCTCCAAGCTGCTCAATTCTAAATTCGAGCGAGATATCTTGAAAGGCTTGAAGTATGTCATATCTCTGGTATCCAGTGGTGAAGATGCCTCGCAATACTTCACTGACGTGGTCAAGAACGTCACCTCTTCCAACTTGAACATTAGGAGACTAGTGTATTCCTACCTGTTGAGATATGCAGAAAAGGAGAATGATACTGCTTTATTATCTGTGAATGCCATCCAGAAGTCACTTGGTGATAAGAACGACCAAGTAAGAGCGCTTGCTATCAGAGTGATGTCTGAAATCAGAATTTCGTCGATACATCAGATTGTTCTTCTTGGAATCAAGAAATGCTGCGCAGATCCATCTCCAGTGGTCAGAAAAGCAGCAGCGATATCTCTGGTGAATGTTTTCAACAATTACGGATCCAGTACTAAAGATGATTTAACGGATTTTATTAAACAACTCTTGAAAGATAGAGATAGTTCAGTTCTAAGTTCGACAATTACTGCATACAAAACCATTTGTCCAATGAGCTACGAACTTTTGCATGGACATTTCCGTCGCCTATGCTCAATATTGTGTGAATTGGACGAGTGGACTCAAATCTATGTTGTGGAGTTACTTTCTAACTACTCCAGAGTCTTCTTACCAAGACCTAAGATCATCAACACTGCCTCATATGATCAAACTTTTATGGAGATCCCTGACAATTACAACGCAATTCCATTCCCAGTCTATGATGTTGAGTTTGATCCAGATCTCAAGACTTTTCTTGATGCCGTTGTACCATTGTTGTTCAGCAGGAGCGATGCTGTCATTCTTGCCGTGGCTAGAGCGTACTTCCATCTCACTCCTTCCAAAACTTTCAAAGAGGCGCAAGTTTCAACATCTCTGGTAAGAAGCCTATTGACAAGTCCTAGTGAATCTAGCATATTTGTACTTCAGAGCATCTTGTACATGGCAATTCATGATCCAACAATATTTGTTCAATACGAGAAGAGATTTTATTTGCTACCAAGCGATGAACTCTCTATTGCTGAATTTAAACTCAAGATCTTATCATCAATCTGCAATGAAAACAACATTAGAACTATCATGCATGAGCTCCAATACTATGCCCTACATGCGAGCGATCCAAGAATCTCTGTTGAAAGTGTCAAAGCAATTGGCGTATGTTCCCAGATCAATGAATACTGGAGCTCAAAGACTCTCAAATGGCTACTGAGTGAAATATCAAATCCTAAGGAAGACTCAACGATCACCACTGAAATCTTGACGGTCATCAGATATTTGGTGCAACAAAACCCCAAAAACAATGTGAAAACCGTTGCGAAATTGGCTCTGTTAGTCGACGATGAATCAATCGCCGATTGTGCCAAGGGAAGTATCATTTGGCTAGTTGGTGAATTCTCCGAGATTGAACCAAAAATTGGCCCTGATATCTTGAGAAAGCTTATAAAGAACTTTGCTTTCGAAACGGAAAATGTCCGCTATCAGATCATCATGCTTGCATCAAAGCTATACTTGTATGATCTGGAATCCTATAAGAACTCGTCAGGTGACTCTACTTTGGAGAACTACGATTATGAGGGTATAATTCCAAAGATGTTCAGATGTGTCATCAAGCTCGGTCGCTATGACGACGTATATGACATAAGAGATCGTTCAAGAATGTTGTATTCTTTGCTCTCGACGAAACACACGCAATTGGCCACCCTCTTTCTTCAAGCTCCAAAGCCAGTGCCATTAGTCACACTTAAGAAGATTGGTGATCCGCTTTCCAGCACCAAGGATGATATATTTGATTCACTTCCAATTGATGAAATTGTCAAGGATTACAACATTCTCCCACCTTGGAGTGATCCTGAGTCACTACCGTCAAGCTCTGTTAGGGAGCCCATTGAAGTGAAAGAGACTATCAAAAGCTTCATATCCTCCACTAACGCTCGTGCATCGCTGCATCAACCAATCCCAACTCCAACCTCGGACAAGAAATACAAGCTTCAAAGTCTGGATGATTTCTTCGCCGACGAAGAAACTAAGCAATCATCTGTCAGTCCGAAGAAGAAGATCGTATATCGAGACGAAACAGAAAGCGAAGAAGATGGAAGTGAAGACAGCGAAGAAGAGAGCTCTGAGTCTAATGGAGAAGAAGAATCAAGTGATGAGGAGGAGGAAAATGAGGCGGAAGAAGGCGAAAGAAGCAGCCTTGTTGAAGGATACGATAGCGAACACCACCACGAGTAGCTTGTGTGACTTACTTCTACTGGTGAACAGATAATATTCGATGATAGATTGTTTGTGTTCATATAACAGCGTCAAATACATCTAACTTATAAAGCCCGTCCTCGAGTTGTGGATAGTAAGGTACAAGTGCATCCACCTGTTGTACATAGGCACTATTGTAAAGCCTCCAGAAAGGTTTTCTCACCTTCTTTGCAGGATGGAATAATCCACTCCAGACATAGTTCAAAAAAATACCTGGTCCAGTGACATTTCTGACACCTTCAATACCTTCCAAAATTCTTGCAATGACATGAGGAGACGTTTCATAGACATTTGGCATTAGAAGATTAAGGAAATGAACAAAAGCATCTTCACGACCAAGACCAATACAGCCAAGCGCAATGTGTCTTACAACTGTTGCGGCAGTTTGCCTATGAACCTGATCTCTATCAGTCAATGCATCCTCCAATAATGGCGCCACCGCGTAGATGTAATCAGCAGACATGTCACCGATATATTCAAACATGAAGGTCATAGCCTTCAGTACACCATTTTGGACATTGACTTCCGGGGTTCTATATTCATTCATCAGTGCAGGTAACACAGTAAAGGGGGAACAAGTCTCCGCGACAATACCAATGGCCACGGCGGTGCAAACTCTGAGTTGACGTTCCTGGACCCTCAAATTGTTCAATAGGGTGACTAGAACGTCTTGTGGCCCGACGGCTTTGGCAATAAACCCAAAAGTCTTATTTGCAGCTCTTCTGATTCCCTTCTTCGAACTTTTGAGCATTTCCAATAGCTCGAAACAAATACGCATCCATTCTTTTGGAGAGACATACTCTGCTCCCTTATCCGCGATTCGACCAACCAGATCAATGGCATTTTCTTGAACCTTTTCATGTCTGTTTCTCAAAATTGGTGTCAATGTTGGAAGAATTTGGTTGACCGGTGGTTTCATATCAGCAATACCCACCACAGAAGTGATAGCTTTCAGAGCTCCAAGGATTGAGCCTAATACCTCTGGGAACACTTCACCCAGAGACTCGTAGAGAACTGTAGAGAGCTTTCCTAAAATCTGATCCTCATGGCAAGACTTCAAAACGGGCGCAATAAGACCAATAAGGTCTGCAGCCTGTTGACGTATTTCCGGAGTTTTGTTCTTAAGTCTTTGAAGAATCGTAGTGATAATAGCACCGATGAATGGTTTTACTCTTGTATCCAAAGAGATTATCACAATGGAAGTACCACGGAGGATGACACCATCGCTAACTGTTTGTTCCTGGTAAGCGACAAGGATACCATCAATCAATCTTTCTTCAGTTCTTCCCGTGAGACCAGTTGAGCCTAATTTCATAACAATTCTATAAATAGTTTCAACGGCCATCTTGCGAAATGGTTCGGATTCATCCTTCAGGGCATTTAGCAAGCGCTCGATGATTTCTTGGGTTCCAACCACCTCAGCCAAGACAATCGAAGTTTCAGTAACTGCCTTAGATGTACGACGATCGATTGCAAGTCTTCTCACCCAGAAATTCTTGAAGAAGGAGGGTACTAGCTCGGTCTTCAGATAAGCAGGTTCCACGCCATTAGTCATGGCACATTGCTGCACCACTTTCAATACAGTCTTTTTCATGTCATCATCAGGCGAGCTGAACTCACGTAAGAGAACTTTCATCAGCTCTCTTGTGTAGAAACTAGCATACTCAGAATCCATCAAAGGCATCATATTACCGATACATCTCAAAAAGGCGGAAAGCCCTCTCCCTCTTAGTCTCCGGATACCATTCCAAAGTGGCTCAAGGATTTCTTCGAATGACTCAATACCATAGGGTGCCGATGCCTCAGCCAATGCCGAAAGAGCCTGTGCTGTCATAATCTTCACTGACGCCTGTTCATCGTTGAGGCCTTTCGCCAGGCATTCAACTAGTCCATTTAAGTGAGGTAATATGCCACATCCTACGAGGATTGCAATTTGTTGAATGACTTTCATACCAGTGTGACGGGCCTGCCATGACTTCTTGGAATGACAAACAGCCTTGAGGAATGGTAATAGCGCAGGAATACCCAATGCGCTTGCCACCACTGCCAATGCTCTCGAAGTTGTATTTCTCACATATTCATCACTGTGGTCGATATCTGGCCTCATTGTTAAGATCATGTGAGAGAGACCAGCAGCTTTTGCAAGATTAGAGATAATTTCACGGCCTTCAATTCGTGTAACATAGTCTTCGTCAATTAGCAATGGCGATACCACAACAAGAATCTTATGGGTGTATGGTCTGATCATATCATCAAGCTTGTATAAGACTCGATCAATGACTTTCACTAGCAAATGTCTCTCTTGATCGCTCAGGCTCTTCTCAAGAAGAAGCGGAAGGGTTTGATTGAATATGGCCTTAGCACCAAACGACCTTGCATTATCTGTAATCTGTCTTAGGGCTACCTTACGTACAGCTGGTGTGCCGTTCTTCACTTTTAGCAATAACCTCATGATCTTTCTCTCTTTCAACTCTTCGACAGAGAGCTCATTCTCGTCTTTTTCATCCAAGAGCTTACCAAAGTACTTAGAATCTTCCTCCTTGAAGAACTGAAGGTCTCTTACACCTGGAATCTCTGTCACTAGCGCAGTCCGTATCTCAGATACTGGAACTTTCGTCTCTGTAGGAATGACATAACCTTCGACTGCGGGGGGCTTTCCCATATCCTCTTGCTCCCAGTGAAGCTTCTTATGCGATATTTCTTGCCCCTGTGTCTCACTTCCAATGTCCCATCTCCTCTTGCGGGTTCTTCTTGGTGGCGTTTTGTCGCCGTCTTGGCAGTTATCAACTTTGGCCACACTGGAAGAGGTATCATCAGCGTTTTTTACCTGTTCAGCATGAAGATATTGCTCCTTCTCTCTTATTTCTGCGAGTTGTTCATCTGTTAATGTCGGGTCTCTTTCAGGAGACAATTCTCTCTCATACCTCTTCCTATGGTAGTCGGATTCGTTCTGGTGCTTGAATATATCGTCCTGTCTTCGCTTCAGTGGGTCAAAGTCCTCAGCATCCCGGCTCATCGCCTCAACTACGCTCTTAGGTACACCAATTTCGAGACTGCTACCGTTGTTGTTACCTCCTAACATCTCAGTTTCCCCTTATCCAGCAGCTCAGAAAGAAGCATTTATTGCACACACAGAGAACATTTAAATTTGACGAACAGTGGAAATCCGAGGGCCTCTGTTCCCGGGATGAACTCTCTCGAAAGACTGAACACCAAATCACCAATTTCAATTGACCACAAACAGTACTGACAAGGGTGAATAGTTGGGAGGCCTGATGAGGATGAACTGGCTAAACTTTCTAGTGTTTCTTGCTCCACTTCTTGTGGCTGCTGATGAAACCGGTAATAACAATCCACAAGATAACCAACAGGATAAGCATCAAGTGTCATATCCTTTCAATGAGCAGTTAAACATAACTCCTCTCCCGAGAAATCATGTCTTCACATCCTTCACGTTCAAATTGGAGTCTGAGAATATCAATCAGTCCTCGCGGAGGCCGTTTACAAACTATAGGGCATTCCCAAAATCATTGGCTCCGATTCTGGATACTACAAGCACCAGAGAATTGCACCTCAGATTTGGTCAAGGCTGGTGGGATTCAGAGCACTGGGGCCAATTGCCAGATTCTGGCGATTCTGCTGGAGGTGTTGGCGTTGAAGTGTGGGCGGTGATTGAGGCTAGCAATGCGCATGAGGGCTTCAGACAGTGGCTCACATTAGTGAACTCCCTTTCTGGCCTCTTCTGTGCCTCTTTAAACTTCATTGATAGCGCCAAAACAGTTTTCCCATTAAAGTCGCTAACACCAACAACTGAAATTCCACTTCTCAACCCAAATAACTCGCTTTTTCTTCTCAGAGCAGCTCTCCCTTCTGAACCCGTGTGCACGGAGAACCTGACACCATTTGTGAAATTCTTACCAACCAGAGGCAAAGCAGGTCTCGCTTCACTTCTAGATGGTCATAGAGTCTTCGAGTCTGAATGGCATATGATGTCAATTGACATTGAAACGCGATGTGAAGCCGATGTATGCAAGTACTCTATGTCCCAAAAGGTCAATGCCGTTTTGGACGTTGCCAGAGTGAAAAGAAGAATCAAGAACCCGATTCCGAGACCACCTTCTGGTGAAGATTTGAAATGTGATCCTCATAAACCGCACGATGCATTCCAATGCTTTGCGCTTAACCAAGAGCAATCCATTTCCTTCACTTTAGAGGAGTTGTTTGGCCGTCCAATTAAAAATGCCAGCTTGTTATCAGAGAAACCAGGTAAGGTCTGTGTTCATGTTCCACCAAATTGGGATGTCTTCCTCAGTCTTGATGGAAACTTCTTTGGAACAAGCAATAACTGCTTTGACCTCAAGGAGCAAGCAACTTACGATGTTCATCTCAGTACTGACAACGCATCACTGGTGAAACCTATCCGACAAGCACCAGTTCTAGTATCAAGATCTCTCACTGGTTATGGATTAGATAAGGGTGGTCTGAGAACTGTTTTCACGAACTCTTTGGAGTCCGAGAGTCGGTTGATCTATCTGGAAACACTCCCATGGTTTATGAGAATTTACTTACATACTCTAACAGTGACAGGTTCAGACCAAGAAGATGTCCTCAAATCCATTTATTACCAACCAGAGGTGGATCGTGAAAGACCAACACATCTCGAATTTGAACTTATCCTCCCACCAAAATCTACGATTGCAGTCTCGTATCAGTTTGATAAATCTATGTTATTAATAGCTGAATATCCGCCGGATGCTAATCACGGATTTTCAGTAGACCCAGGTATGGTCACTGTCATTGAACCTGCACATTACAGAACTAGAACTTCACCTGCATTGCTTACTCTGCCAACACCAGATTTCTCAATGCCGTATAATGTTATTATCTTTACGGCAACAGTGATGTCGCTGACATTTGGTACGATCTTTAACTTGCTCTTCAAGAGAGTCCTCGTAGAGGAGGAGGCTGAAATAATATCAGCTGAGTTTGATCTCGGAGTGAGACTAAGGGAGGATGTGGCGGCTATTAGGATGAAAATTCTCTCTCTCTTTAAGATGAAGGATATTCAGAGTTACAAGAATGAATAGCGAGCGTTACGAGTGCAAGATATAATATAATCATGACTTCATTATCATTTATGAACTAAAGTACTCTATTTCAACCCACCTTCAATGTCTTTTAAGATGCTTCCTAGACCAGAAGCATTCTCATGGAGCCACTGTTCCATTTGCTTTATGTACTTCTGGATCTCATTACTTAATGGGAGTTCACCATGTCTCTTGGAATTGAGCATAATGTCAAACAAGGGATTCCAGATATCTTGTTGCCAGTACCTCTTGATAGGGTTCACCAAAACATATTTATCTCCATCAAATCTGGTCTCAATGAAGTGTCCAAACAACATTGTATGAATAATACTTGCGGCACCATAATAGTCTACCTGGTATGTCCACGTCTTCTTGTTTTGCATTTCAGGACAGTCTTGACTATCTGTTTTCCAATTTGATTTGAACTGGACATTCTTTGGAAACAACGTCATATCAATGGATCTTCCAAAGTCTATAAGCTTTATGCCAGCATCCTTCCAGTCTCTTGATTCGGATACAGATCCGAACCGTAACATACAGTTGTCTGGTTTTAAATCACCATGCATGATTCCAACACTGTGTAAGGAGTTGAGAACTTTCAACATCTCACATGTGTAGAAGACCACCAAGGATTCTTCCAATTTCCTACCTGATGTCTTATAGTAGTTAACAACATCCAAAATCGTACCTTTGCGGATATATTCCATGATCAAAAAACTCTCATCCTTGTAAATATGGATCTCATTCTGAGCAACAATCGACTCAAGAGTCGAGGTCTCAAATAAGCGCTCTTGAATCTGTCTCAATATGTAGAACTCCCAAGCGCTTGAAGGTTTCTGACATTTAATGGCTTTGAAAGCACCGTTCATACTCTCTGCGAGATACACCGAAGCAAATCCGCCTTCTCCCAGAAGGCATTTTAGGTTGAACGGGTCCCTAGTTCCATCAAATTCAACAAAAACATTACGAGATTGTTTCAAATTAAGCGATTTCTTTAACGTTGAGCACATATTCATCATTCTATCAGACTTGTAAAATCCGCGGTATGTGCTTAAAGAAGGTGTCAAATCGTGTAGGAGCATCTCCTTGAGGGTATCATCTGCAGGGTTTACGATACACTCCTTCCTTATGAGTTCCACAACTTCATTTAGTTCATGTCTTTTTACCCTTGTTTCCTCAGGGATTTTCTCTGTCAATTCATCGATTGCTTGACGGGTGATATTTTCCGTGAAATCATCATATACCAACAATTCGGTTCCATCGTCATCTCTCTTCACAGATACAACATTTTGATCGAACATCGCTTCAATCTCTTGCTTGGCTTCTTTAGTATACAGAGTAGCAGTAGGTGAAGATCTCTTCTTGAGGTCTTGCTTGTTCAAAAGAATAGTCTCGTCGTACTGTGTCTTCCTTATCTGCGAAACAAGAGATTTGAATACTGGAGATACTGGTTCCTGCTGTGGACTCTTCTTATAGACACCTTTCATCATTGCCAAAACCTCATGGACGCAGAATTCCTCATCTTGATAAAGTAAATCGAAATTGAGGTCAACCTTCTCGGTCTTTTTTCCTGGAACTTCAATGATCTTGAAAACAGGTTCTCCAGGTAAAGAGCTCTTATCTTTAAATACTGATACTTTTGCCTTCTTCAGCTTTGGCGACATAGATTGTGGCAACGTTTCTTCAGCCCAAGATTTGGCCTCTAATCTGTTCTCTTTATTTCTGAAAAGAGCAGATCCCAGGTTATCCCAGCCTCCAGCTTTCACATAAGATTTATCACCGGAATCATCATCCTCAAAGACGTCAACCTTCCTCTTAGTTCTTTTCGCTTCATCTTGTGAAGAGGCAAACAGTGAAGTCCCGCTTTTGACTGCAAGGGCAGATCTAACGGCGAACACAGGTGATTGTGGCTCGTTGGGTAGTATATCTTTGCACTCAAGCCGTATCCGAAACTCTTCAAATCGCTTCTGTAGTCTTCTGAGTGGTCTGGCCTGTTGCTTTATACCTTCCTGGTATACGCGATCTGCTTGGACGTTTCTTCCATTGGTCTCAAGGTAATTGGCATATTCCTCGTAAAAAGTTGCAAGCTGCTTTCCTATCTCCTTTCGTGCAAGATATACAAAGATATCCCTTGGATTTTCAGAGTACTTGGCATAGCTCAACCAGACTTTTAGGTACCTTGGGTCGTTCTTGTAGTAAGCAACATCTCTGAACTGTGATGTACATCTTTCCAACACTTGTACCAACCCGCTATCAACTGAACGCCCTGACGGGTAGTTATTCGAGATCCAACGGAGATATTCTACATATGGCTCAATTGGATCATCCAGCTCCTCTGTGTCCCTGAGTTTCTGCTCAAAATGAGCCCGCTCTAGCGCTTGTTGTTCTTTCAAAAGGTTAGGGTCTGCTGTGAACAAATCTTTCAGCGCCACAGCAGAACGCCCACCCTTCGACGGCTCGATATTCTCTTTTTGTCTCTCAATCAGAGCAAAGTCCACAGCATTGTCCATGGACATGGCAACAGGTCTCTCTGGTAAACTCAAGATGATTTTTTCTCTTCTTTTCAAAGCTGTGGTTTGTTTTTGTTTACCTTTTTGGTGATGTGTCTCTAACCGAGAGATTTTTTGGATTCGTTCGTTGCTATGGCAACCAAGACCTCTCGTACTCTGAAGAAATGGATTTAGGACAGCTTGCGGTATTTATGGAGGCCTAATGAAGATATAATTATCAGGTTCCATATTTTGGGGATTCAGATCCTTAGAGTGAAGGAATTTGAAACCTTTGCCTTGTAAATTATGTATAATTTAGGCCCTTTCAACAAAAACCCACATTTGAAATTCATACAGGAGGAAGAGAATGATCAGGATCTTCTGAAAAATCCAACTTTTTCTGTCTTTGAGTTTCTGCGATTTCCAATTTTGAAACATAGGGATACAATAAGATTGAGCAATATTTAACATTTTTGAAGGCCAATATTCAATTTTTTCTTTAATTTTTTCTTTCAAATATTTGACTTCAAAGTTCCAACAAAACACTGACCCATATTCAAAAACTATCTTGACAAGGGAACAGTTTCACAAGTTCGAAGAGAAGTCAGACCTGAAGATAAATCGAGCAATGTGTGCTTCATTATTGCCACATACTACAATCAATGAAACATTAATAGACGCTTTAACTATAAACTTAATTATTAGAATAAGAGGAGTTTCCACCCTTCTCGAGTTGAATTGAATCATCAGATTCCTTCTCGGCAACTGTTGATCTAGCTTCCTCTTTGACTCTGCTGCTCTTCTTTGGAACTCTAGCCCACCAGTAGAACAAAACAGCTGCGCAGATGTCGAACACAATGAAGACGCAGAAGATACCAAGATCTCTCCATCTGTGTGAGTAGCTCAAATCAACAGATGCCAACCAGTCATCAGTGCTTGAAAGTGGACAAAACTCACATTCAGAAGTTGAAGAAGGATCTCTGACATAACCAGTACCAACAGCATCAATATAAGGAGAAAAGTATTCACCACAAGTCAAGTTGTTTGCAGGTGCAACGACTCTGAACTCGTCACTCGAACAATGGACTTCAGCATGTGCAATGGCGTTAGGCAAATACCCACCAACAAAATATGTCATTGGGGACACTCTGTACATGAATATCCAGAAACCTGGCATAGCAGTTGGTGTAACCAGGACACCACAGAAGGTTAAACAAAGTGTGAAGAGTAGGTAAGAAATATTACCCGCCATATCAGCCAATTGCATTGGCGCAATACACATATGAGCCATGGAACCAATATAGACGAAGAACAAAACACAGAAGAACCAAGCATATGCTCCACGATTATTAACCTCAGTAGTACCCCCAGATGAGGCATTGTGATAGAAACCTGCAGGATAATACCAACAAAAGAAAGCAATAGTACCAATCAATGCATTCCAGGGCATCTCAGCCACTATCTGAGAAGTAATAAAAGCCTTCCAAGAGAATGTCTTCGACGGACGTTCTCTTGTCTCATAAAGATCTCTAGATTCAACAAAGACTGGTAAGATCTGTTGCAACATTGGATTGAAGATAGTCAAGAACATGAAAATCGAGAACATCTGATTTTGCAACCCTTGAATTGTAGCACTAGCGTTGAAGAAGACGAAACCAATGAAGATAGAAGAACTTATGGATAAGAAAAGTTTGGCCCAGATATAACTTGGTGTTCTCCAGTATTGTTGAAACACTCTTCGAGTAACAAGCACGAATTGTTCCCATAATGGAGCGGCAAATTCTTCATGACCAACAGCATTATCATAAGGAAGCTTCACAAGTTCCTTCTCCATGTGA
>JACVEX010000046.1:0-185259 GCA_017948575.1 Williopsis subsufficiens | reverse complement strand
GGTACTAACTCTGATGGAAATGTCTTCACCACTACTGTTACGTCGACTTTCCCACCAGAAGGTAGCTACACCACGACCTGGACTGACTCTGATGGCTTCACCGAGTCTGGTGTAGTCGGTCCATCCACCGGTACGGATTCTGATGGAAATTTCTTCACCGCTACTGTTACCTCTACATTAGAACCATCCACTGGTACTGCTGTGGCGTCTATTGTGCCTGTAATTTCTGGCTATCTTATGCAGGGTGAGCCACACTGGGATATAACGATACCAGGCTCGATAGGCAGCTTTAGCTCTGTGGAGGTTAGTGGTAGTAACCCAGGTACGGATTATTACTTAAGTGATGTTGTGCAGTCTGTAAGCGGTCTTGTTGTTGGTCAGAGTGCTGTTTTGAGCGACGCCTTTTCCTCACAATTGGAAGAACCAATTGGTTTGTCCGAATTGCTTGTTATCTCAATATTTGGCCATGCTATTGGGCCTGCACCATACAGTATAGAAGCTCATGTTACGATAGCTATGATCGATGGTGTGAAGTTTAGATTTCTTCTTAAGAGGGAAATGCTGGAATTTGATCTTTCTTCTACAATTTCGGAGAATGGTCATTTTCTTTCTTCTGGAACCATCTCTGAATGGCCTCTTACTAGCTGGACTGGTTCTGACGGTTCTACTAAGTCTGGCGTTGTCGGTCCATCTACCAGCACTAACTCTGATGGAAATGCGTTTTCCACTTCTGTTACCTCGAATTTCCCATCAGATGACAGCTACACTACGACCTGGACTGCGTCTGATGGCTCCACAGAGTCTGAGGTAGTTGGTTTATCCACCGGTGTCGCTATTGTCACTGAAACAATGGACAGTTTTATGACATCTTTCACATGTCCTTTAACGAGTACATCAACTACTGAGAGGCCAGTTTATTCTACCGTAATTACAGTTATTTCTTGTTCTGAGAGCAAATGTTCTGATATTGCGGTGACTACTGGAGTTTCCACCGTCACATCTACCTCTCGTGGAGTTGTGACTATTTACACTACTTTCTGCCCATTGGTAACGGCTGCACCTACTGACACTTTGACTCTGCCATCCACTACTCCTCTTGCGGATGTTTCTTCTGGAACAAGTGAGAGTAAAGGTGATGGATCAATCCATTCTAACGGTGGTGTATCTGGCTTCCCATATGCCATTAACACAGATACAGAGGGGCATGTTGCTCTGTCGTCTGTAAATCCTGATGTTCATATCACTACTCTGACGAAGGCTAATGGTGAGATTGAGACTGTATCTCTTACTGCTCCATATGAGACAAGACCGCTGACACGCAGTGGCATTGAAGGCGAAACGACAGTTTCTGCTACTATGACATACTACGCAATAACAAATTCTGGAGGTTCTATCAAGACAACCAGTGATATTGAATATGACACGATTGTTTCGGACGCTTCTGGCTTTATCACTTCTACTGTTTTGGAAGCAATTACCGAAGATACCTCTAGTGTTTTCCAGGCCTCTGATGTTGGTCTCGAGACTAGGTCTGTCACTGTGGAAATATTTTCACAATCTCACGGAACTAGTGTTATGACTACCGCTTCTATGGTTCTTGGAACTCATAGCGCCCTATCGACCTCGGTTGGTGCCGATGTTCCTATCATCGCAACTTCATTTGAAGGTGGTGGCTCAAAATTAAGCAGAAACAGTTTCTTCCTGTCATTGCTATCTATGATCTTGATCACCTTTTTCTGAGTTAGGAAGTGATCCATTTACTACGTTGATATTCCAGTTTCTCTAATGCTTCTCATCTCTTTGTTTTATTTTTCTTGCCATGAGTCGATTTGACTTCACCGGCTCCTTCCAAAGGATTCTTTCGTAATTTCTTCAATATCTGATTTCTTTTAAACGGAAATTGTATTTTAACAACTTGTAGCAACTGTCATATGAAAGGAGCACAAATATCTCAATATCTCCAAGTCTAACCATAAGTAAATTTTTTTTGTGAGAACTCGTTTGGATTGAAGAACATCAGCTATCTAATGTGTGCATCAGCACCAATCCCCAAGGAGTCTATTATCTTCTTCAAGCAGACTTTCAAATGTGGGTTCCTGAATTCAAATGGTGCTACTGAATGCTTTTCTGTGATCTCATACTCTGATCCGTACGAACTACGTGCTGGTTCCTCGGGCCCAACTGGTGTCACATCTGAGATCCGTTTGAAGGATGTCCCTGAGATGGGATACACTTCAAAAGATCAACCATATGCCCGCGGTAAAGTACTGATACGTGGTAAGTGCTGCTTTAGTCACTATTACAAAAACGAGGATGCAACGAGATCGGCTATTGATTCAGAAGGATGGTATCACTCCGGTGATGTCGCAGCTTTAGATGAACAGGGGAACTTATTCATCATTGATCGTGTGAAGAACTTCTTCAAGCTGGCACAGGGTGAATACGTTACACCAGAGAAAGTCGAAACTGTCTATTTAAGTAAGAATCCATTGCTGACACAGCTCTTTGTCCATGGTGATTCTTACTCTAACCACTTGATCGGTATCGCCGGTATTGATCTACTGGCTGTTAGATCCAAGTTATCAACTATGCTCGATTGTAAAGATTGGTCCGATGATGATATTTTGAAGCTGCTGCAAGTCCCTAAGGTCAAAGAATATCTGCTTAGAGAGTTAATAAGAACTTGAGCGACACGGGTCTTCAAGGCTATGAAAAGTTCCACAATATGCACTTTGAGCTACAGCCATTGAGCATCGAGAATGAGAGTTTGACACTAAGCTATAAGTTTAAGAGAAATAGCGCTAAGAAAGTACACGAACCAAGATTAAGAGTTTTTATAACGAGGGTAGCTTGATCAAGAGGTCAAAGATTTGATGATGGTTTTCTACTTTTCGGAACTTCTGTCAAAACGTGCGGAAGTACTGAAAATCTTACTATGGTTAAGAAGAGAATATTATTTTGGATTTATGGCGTGAAATAGTCAATTGTAGAGCCACTTGGATTTTATTAATATAAGCGTGGTAATAGTGTTGTTTCTAGAGCTTAGGGATTTTTATTGTTATATTTTTATGATCATTTTGTTTGAGCACCAACTGGTTTTATGATTTGAATAAAGTAGTTTTTTTAAGAAGAGATAAAAATAATGAAAAAAAAGGGCAATATGGCAAACCTGTCATCTTGATTATCATCATCTCTACAGTGTACTATTGGAATCTAGCAGTGAGTAGATTAATATATGAGCCTACACTCTATATTGCCGAAGATGACCCTTGGAATCTTCAGTACGATAAGGCAATTGCACTTTACAAGTTCTGCCATTTTATCCGTGTCGATTGCTCACCTGATGGATTCTATAAGCCCTTGTTTTAGTTCATTTCAAAGTTTCATGTCTTTTCACTCGAGTAAAAGACTCTCAAAATGACAAGTACAATGATTCAAACCGTGGTTTTCGAAGTTGATGAAACACGCAGCTTCCCTTTGAAGATTATCTAATGAAATGAAGTTAATCCCAAGTTTGCGGATGGGACATAGGTACCAAACGCAGTAAAATACGCATTTCGCTATTCATCGAGCTGGATACAACAACAATACAAACAGTAATAGGAATAAATTTATATAAAAATACGCAATGGCACTCACAGCTTGTTCGATTTCAACAACGAACCTTCCTTATACAACTGTTCAAAACTGTCCTTGAAGAATCTCGATGCCACATTTCTCTTGATCTTCAGAGTCGGTGTTATGGTCTCATCGCTGATCTTCAGTGGCTCAACCATCAGTTCCACATTATGCAGTTTCTCAAAACCTTGCAAACCCTCATGCTTGACATATGCATCCATCTCTAACAGCACCAGTCTCTTTAAATCTGGTGATGCGTTAACACGTCTAAGGATCTCATCAATGTTCAACTTGGATAAGTCATGCGTCTTACGATAGCGCGATAGATGGCTCTTGAAGGCATCTGGATCCACACCAGCAATCGCCACCAAGAAAGTCTTCATCGAATCTCCATGGGCATACAACTGTGTCAAGAAAGAACATACAGAGAGATAAGTGTTTTCAATACGTTCAGGTGTGATATATTCACCCTGGGCCAATTTGAAAAAGTTCTTGACACGATCTATGATGAGAATACGGCCACGATGGTCCAATTTGGCAACATCACCAGTCTTGAACCAACCTTCAGAGTCGAAGGCGTCACTGGTGGCCTCGGGATTCTTGAAATATCGTGGAAATATCTGCGCGCCTCGTAATAGGAGCTCACCCTGTGGTTCATCCAATTCATTACCCTGTTCATCATGGGTATGATAGTTCATTTCCGGCAGGGAGCGTAATCTGAATTCAGAAGTCACACCAACACCACCACAGGTGATCTCTTTTTCAAAAGGCGAGGCGATGAAGACACCAGATGTGGATTCCGTCAATCCATAACCCTGTGAGAATCCAGTTCCCAGGACAGCCCTTAAGAAGTTGACAGTCTCCGCACCGATCGGTGCAGAACCAGATATCAAGTTATATGCCTTATCGACACCAAGTTTCCTACGCACTCCTTTGAGGAAGACAGAGTCCAATAACAAGGAATGGGCCAATTCATCATCTGTAGATCTCTCAATCTTCGACTCAATACCTTTGAGTAACTGACGACCAAGGACAGAGTTCGACATTTTATCTTTGAGCGCAGCTTCCATCTTGGTATAGATCCTTGGCACTAGGGCCACGAGATGAGGTTTCACAATACTTAGATTCTCTCCCAACTTTAAGGGTGAAGGATCTGGAGGGAATGCAATAGAACAACCCTGAGTCAATTGCATACTTAGATTGGACACTTCATAGATGTGGGCCAATGGTAGGAATGAAAACACTCGAGTTTGATCATTTCGAGGGGCTTCACAATAAACGGACCCAAGACTGAATGCAACGAACGCCGCGGTCATACTTTGAGTAATTTCCACACCTTTTGGGTTTCCAGTTGTTCCTGAAGTAAAAGATATACCATAGGTGGTTTCTGGAGTTGGATGTATTATAGGCAATGGATTCGAAATACCAATCTGTTCCAACTGATTAAAGTCCAAAAGACGAATACCACGGGACTCAGCTAGCTGGATCAGACCAAAATCTTGGTCTAAGTTCAATGGCTCCATAGTGACGACAAATTTCAAATGAGGAAGACCATGGTTCTTCTTGAGTTCGAGGATAGAGGACAATTTGTCCCTGGCAACCACAATGATCGGAGCCTCTGTGAAATTGAGTATATATGCCGATGTAGACGGACCAAGCGTGTCATACAAAGCCGTATAGATCAAGTCATAGGCCTGTGTCGCCAACATGGTGATGACCCACTCTGCTCTGTTGGCACTGTAGAGACCCACAATATACTTATCATCACGGCCAAGGAGGGTTCTTATACCAGCACCGATCCTGTTACGTCTCTCTCTGACGGTGTAATAAGATTCATAGGTGAACTTGGTGTCATATGTACCATCGCCTGTTGGCATCCGTGTACCCAAGCATGGTAAATCAACATAGTGATCCACAGCATATTCGAACATTTTGAGCATCGTATCGAACTCTGGAGCAACTTTATTAATCAATTGATCCACGTAGGCGGACCGATAAGCGGAAGAGTGGCCCTCTTGTTCGCTGCCCGGGACCTTCTTTGACTGCTTCCTAGGTGCCTTAATTTGAGGCAAGGGCATATTGTCTTTGAGCACGTCAATATTGAATTGCCCATCGAGGGAATACTGTTCTGGTTTAAGGATCGAAGTGAGGGACGTCATTGTTCTTTTCGTTGTTATTACTACAATTCACCAACCAGAGGATTATAATAACAACTGCTCGATTTGCCCTTTTTATATTCGTCTCTTTTCATGACTAGCGGGGCAGTCCCTCTCTCTCTCGAAACTTTTGCTAACCGAGGAAAGTCTGAGAGTTTGAAAGTTTTGACTAAAAAAAATATTGGGGTTCCCCGCAAAATCGGAAATTTGGGACATTTTTTTTGTGTCAGCCGAGGCGGAAAGTGGAAAATAGTCTGCAAAAATTCCCATATGGGACGATTATATAATGGATTAGGTAATCACTCACGGTGGTTTCCTATCTAGCAAGAATTAGGAGATACCACAATCATTCGCGAATACTTCCCTTTTCATGAAATTGGTAGGAACAGCATCACATCCATCAATTACTCGGGTACTAAAACTCTCGTTTAGATGTCATCATCACACCATGCTGGTTTCCATTATAATACAAGGAAAACAGCAAAGTGATGGTGTTGAAGCAAGGTGCTAAAGTGGCAGTCATCGGTACTGGTATCTCTGGATTATCATATGGATATTTCCTCAAACAACTTCGTCCCGATATTCAACTGAGTCTCTACGATTCAGCAAGCACTATTGGTGGATATATCCAATCACAGAAGACTGATATACATGGTAATGAAGTTATCTTGGAGAAAGGTCCACGTACTCTAAGAGGTGCCAGTGATGGGACTGTCATTATCATAAATACACTGCTAAAACTGGGATCTAAGGACCAGATCAACGTTATACCGAGCGATAGTGAATCGAATAAGAAGTATCTGTTGTCACCCGATGACAAGTTGGTGCAAGTTCCTAGTGATTGGAGGTCACTTAAGAATTTTGTATCAAGCCCTCTTGGTTCAGGTCTGATCGGTGGTTTCTTAAAGGAGCCATTCAAGAAATCTATTAAGGTCCACGACGAGAGCGTTGATTCCTTCATAACAAGAAGATTTGGACCTCAGCTGGGACAAAATGTCATCAGTGCCATCTATCATGGTATTTATGCGGGTGATATTGGGAAATTGAGCGCTAAGACCGTCATGAGAACCATGTTTGAAGGCGAACAACAATTTGGATCTGTGATCAAGTCCCTGTTCAAAAGGGAGAAGATCAGTGGTTTATCGCCGCTTCTAACGAATTATGAATCCAACTTTCGAAGTGAGTATCCCTTAGAGAACCTATCCAAGGTGCTGAAAAAGTTCCCAATGATTACATTCACCGATGGACTGGGTATTTTCCCAAAAATGTTGTACAAATCCTTGAAATCACAGAGTACAATAAAGTTTAATACACCAGTGACATCAATCGAGAAGAGGGACAGAATGTTAATAATCCATGATGAACAGTATGAACATGTTCATTCAACCATAAACCCTAAATTATTCTCTAAAGTGATCCCTGGAACAGAGACGGGTTCGATTGCTTCAAAATTATCATCAGTATCCATCTTATTAACCAATATATACTTACCAATGGATGTTTTACCATATCATGGGTTTGGATATTTGACTCCACTGTCGAACAAGAATCCACATGGTATACTGGGTGTCATTTTCGACTCAGAAATAGAGAAAGGAAGGGTGTCGTTATTCCCAACTCTTGACTGTCTTAACACTGGCGATGTTAAATTGAAACCAGTCTTTGAAGAAAAGGGATATACCAAGTTGACAATCATGACCGGTGGACATTTCCTTACTCATCCACCGAGTGACATTGATCAGATGATTCAGGAATCAATCAGAGCTGTTGAATCGCATTTGGGGGTGTCATTACAAGATGCGCATGTTGAGACTAGATACATCCAAGATTGCCTCCCACAATTCCACGTTGGTTACGATGATTTGAAACGATCATTCCATCATTCATTGGAGAAGGAGTTTAACGGCTTGTTATCATACGGCGGAATGGGGTTCAGTGATGGATGTGGTGTCCCTGATTGTGTTAGTCATTCATTCAAATCTGCCTTGAAGTTGATTGAGTGATTGTATATAGAAACACCGACTACAATGTAACTATAATATTAGTTTATTAGTTGTGTAAAGGAGTCTCATTCCAAAGCATAGTTTTTCTTTGACAACTTCCCTCTTAGAGTCTTACCATAGAAATAGAAACCGAAAGGGATCAGCACCATCGCCGTAGCGATGAAAGCCAATAACCAACTTGCCCATTGGAGACCCAACTTTCTATACATCTGTGGAGTAAACAATGGGAATGCTGCACCACCGGCACTTCTCAAAAACACTTTCGTGGCAAGTGCAGATGAAGCATATAGGGCATAACAGTCAATAATGTAGTTATTAATTGAGTAGTAGATCAACACCATACCATATCCAAAGCCAATACCAGAGGAAGCTGGACCGACCCATATGATGTGCTTATAAGAAGTGGCACCAAGAATCCATAAAGCGATGGCTGCGAATGGAGCACCAATCATGGCACCGATGAGACGATCTTCTGGTGTTGGTTTACGTCTGTGTGTCAGTGCAATATATTTACGCTCCAGGATTGGTGTTGTGACCAATGCGAGACAGGCGCCGATAAGGATAGGGATAAGCATAAGGCCGATGTATGCATCATTATAGCCGTATAATTCATCAAAGATGACTGGGTATGCAAAGAAAAAGGCGTATAAAAGAGCATAGATCAAGCAGACATAGAAGCACATGAGGTCAAGCACTGGTTCTGAGACTGCAAAATATAATGGTCTGACAAGGCAAGATTCGATTAATTCTTTGAGGGATAAACCTTGGGCCTCTTGTTCTGTCATGATCTTTGGGTTTCCGGTTTCTTTTCTCAATCTTTTGGCTCTCTTCTTAAGAATCACTGGGGCATAAGTTTCAGGAACAAGAGAGGAAGTGATCCACATGACACCAGCAAATGCCATATTGACCCAGATTATCAAGTCAAATCTTCCAGTCTTGATGTTAATCCAACCACAAACCAAAGGACCAAAAACAGGACCACAGTAAGGAGCAAAGGCAAAATAGGCGATGGCTTCACCACGGGTCTCAGCTGAGAACATATCAGCTATGGAGCCACCAACAAGAGAAAGACCCGAAGATGCCCAGACACCACAAAGGAAACGACACACTAACAGGGTACCAATGTTCTTTGCAACTGCACAAGGAATGTTGAAGATAACGTAGAGGAAAAGAGAGATAAAATAGACTGGCTGACGACCAATCTGTTCAGATAATGGAGACCAAATAAGAGGGCCCACAGCGAAGCCAAGCACCATGAGAGAACAAGTCAAAGTTGACACTTCTGTACTGACATGGAACTTCTCGTTGACAAGACCAAGGCCACCCGTCACACATGAGGAGCCAAAAGCCACAGATATAACCAATAGCGACAAGTTAATTGTGTAGACCCATTTAATCCACGTTGGCCAGTTATGAGGGTTCTCAGGATCGTTTGTAACAAAAGTGACAAATTCAATCTCAGGGTCAATCTCTTGTTCTTGTTCTTGCTCCTTGCCATTGGAGTCATCATTAGAGTCTGTTGAATGTAAGGAATTGATATGGTTCGTCCTCGATCTTGATAAGTTTGTAGGGGTTCTACCAATATCATGAAGTGTGCTCACTGGCACTAAACCAGTAGGTGTTTCGAGTGTATACTCTTCTGGGAAGATTGCGTTTTTGACTGTTGCAGGGGCATTGACGTCAGGGATTGGGGCCTCTTGTTGCACGCCCATAGACTGCAAAGACTTTGCTGTCTCTGTCGGCACAAGTCTGATGGAGTTTGTAGCCTGAGACCCCACGGCACTTAGTTCTGACTGCGCATCTTCTGGAAGATAGGCCTGTGGGTCAAACTGGGAGTCAATGGATTCGTTGTCTGACATTGTTGTCAATTAAATTCTATTAATTAAATAGCAGTTCGTCGAACTACAGGGAACAGCAACTGCCCACCCTTTTATACCTCTGCGCCCACTAAAAAACTCACGCGGGCCGGACAGGGTAAAACAAAAACAAAAGGACTGCGGCTGGGCGGCTGGGTGTGACATCGGTTTTCATAGGGAGTTATTTTAGGTGATATGCATTGTTGTGTCTCATGGTCTACTATATACATCAATGATTGTACTTCCTCATGTAACCTCTTGGTTTATTACTTTATCGCTCTATCTTGTATATAAATTGCTCTCCAGTAGTTTTTTACCCTGTCAACAGAAAAAGAAACTTGGACCCTGTTGAGACACTTAAAAGACACACCGGGTAACACCCCTATGTGTCACTTCAGCAGATTATATAAAGTTTTTCCTGTTAAAGACTTCAGCCCTACTCTGTATGTCCTAGTTAGCCTACTTATCACTTTAGGTCTATTATACTCCATCTTACATTTCATATGGCCTTTTGTTTTGTCTATTGGTATCTATTGGTATCGTATATGAGGGATTCCCCCAATCCCCAGCTTGAAGTCCACCGGAAAACTCACCCGATTGCTGTCTAATGAGTAGTATTACTACAACACATCAATGCATGAACAAGGCAGTACATCGCTACCATAAATACCATCATAGTTTCCCTCTGAACTCATCCAACCCTTTCAAGAGTCCCTGGATTTTCTTTATCCCATCTTTACGGAGCTGCTTGAGCTCCAGCTTTCTTTCCTGGTCCTGAATGATAGTCAAATCAACATCGTCCAGCTTAATCAATTCCTTCAACAGTTCCTCTTGGAAGTAGTTCAGCTTATACGTCCGATCTTCTTTGGTGTACTCCTGATAACCGGCATAGTATTCATCGATATCTTGTGCCATCCCTTGTTCCAACAAGTACATAAGGTTTTCCAACTGCTGTTTGCACACCACATACTCTCTTGGTGGTTTGGATAAATAAAAGTATGTGCTTATGATCACAATAGTCGAAAATCCGAGTCCTAAGATGACGCTGTTCATCGCCCTAGATGGTGATTGCCTTCCTTCTGTCCTCTGAATGCGATTTGGTTGGGAATAAGTGATCAACAATAAACGTCCAATGTCTTGATGTGTGGCACCTAACAATTTACGAGGTGTCTACACAGTACAGCCAACTACATTATGGTGATCAATTATAGTATCAGTGCTCCAAATTGCTCAAGGCAACCTTTCCTCTCTCCTTGATCTCGAGACTGTCAAACCTCTCTACAACACCCTTCAACTGTTCAACAAACCCCATCGCTTTCAATTTCTGGATACGATGCATAACACTATCATCGCTTCGGATAACTCCACTAGATTCACCAGTTCGTTGAACGTTATCCAGCCACCCCAAGTTGATTATAACCCATATGGAGGCTATGATAATAGACTCATCCGTAGTATTCATAATATCATGCAGTCTCGAAAGAATCCCGCCATGGGACATGATTAAATCCCTATGTGATTCATCTGTAGCACTGATATTAACAATGATATAAATCACACATTCCAGGATTCCCTTGTTCTGTAGGTCCAATTTTTGTTCAATGAATGTCCAAAATCCCTCCGTTTCAAGTACCATGATTAATTCCTTCTTATGACATGTCAAATTTCTTATTACATTGAGTGCCTGTTCTTGGATCGACAATTCTTCGCTAGTACAATATCCCATTAAGTCATCAACACTCACAACATCCAATAATTGGTGTCTTATACTGATGTCATTCTCGTTATAAATGATATGCCTGATCACAAATAATGAATTAATAGTCATCTGAGTATCGCCTTGACGCATTAATGCAGCTAAGAGTTCAAAAAATGATTTGGAAATGATCTTTTTTCTCAGTGGTGAAAAGTCTAGACATAGATTTGCAATGATGGATAATATGACACTCTTCAATAAATTCATTTGACGAGATCCACTTGATTTCAAAATATGGATTAACTGGGGTATGATAACCATCTCATTCAAATACGTTCTCAAATTGGCCACAGATCTAGATAGAGATCTCAATAGATAACAGGTCGAAATGGTCAGTTGTAGATTCTTATCATAATTAATGAAAATCGATTCCATAATTCCCACCATCTTGTTATTTATAATGGCTTTTCTATTGGATTCATTGTTCGATGTCACAGATGATAAAATCATCATTAAATCACTTAACTTGTCTAACGAAGAATCCATATCATAGGTCTCAATCAAATTGGTGAATTTGGTTATAATGTTACAGTCCATGAGAAAGTCGTTAACTTTATCGAAATGTAGGCACAATTGTGAAAGAAGCATAAATGGGTTATATCTCTTTTCGTTATCCATATCGATGAGATCGATCAAAACTGGTAACATCTTCTGGATGTTGACCCATTTAGCAGACTCAGAAAGTGTAGAATCCAGGGAATAGTGGACCAATAATGTAATACTCCCCATTTGTAAATCATAATCCTGGGACTTGAGATATGAAGAGATGGCGAAATACGTATCCTTAGGGATAACCTGATTAATGATCGTACCAGAATCATCAGGATACATCAGATGTTCAATAGCAAATAGCAGTGGGGCCATCAGTATGGAGATTGGCCCTTGTGGGGAAGGATTGTACTCATACGAATAATCATAGTCAAATTGAGACGTTGAAACCAATTGAGAAAGGAGTTGGAGACACGGGTGTAACAGTTGTTCCAATGCTGGTAAATAAGGGATAAGCTTCAGAATTTCTTTCTGATCTCCCAAGCATCCTCTGGTAAGCTTCTCCTCCAATAGATCTATGAAGTGAGCGCCAGTATCGTTGTCCAAATCTATTGGGATCTCGCAGGATAGCACATTGCCCAGGATCTTAAGACATATGGAGAAATGATTATAGCTTAGTCTCATTATGAGGTTCAATAAGTCGTACTGTAAGAGTTTATCAATACACTCTCCCTTCAAGGTCAATGAGTATAGTATCACCAAGATCTGATCTAAATCTTGCGAGTCATGGATCATGGAGAATATAACTTTGACATCTGGGGATTCGAGAAGCAGTTGCTTCTCAGCGTCGTCACCTATGATGGACAGACGTAGTTCCCTTAGAGGTTTGGAAGTCATATCAGTCAGTAGCAGGTCACTGGCAAAGGGATAGATCAACAGATTGATGAATGAAAATATTGAAAGATAAGAGATAAAAAGATCAAATTCCTCGTTTGTCTATCAGCCACCCGTCAAACTGTTCGCGAAACCTTCTTTAACAGGAAGTTACCAAGCCTAGACATTTAGCCACTTTCAGTCACGTGAAATGCGCCAAATTCGATGTGGCTGATGACCATCTCGAGACATAAAATGGGCAACTTTTCCGGCTGAGTTCTTTCAATGAGTATTAAAAATACTCCCAAAGATGACAGTTTCCGTCGAAGGCTCAGTTGCCTCTGAACAAATCACTCACTTGGTTGCGGCTTCCGTATCGAACCCGTTCGGTATTGCGAAAGACCCTCTTGCTGTGAAGGGTACTGTGTATACCACTCCATCGACGCTCATCTCATCTGCTGTCTATTCCAACGTCTCCAAAATCTTCTCCTACAGATCCATTGGTGACGAGGACCTCGCTTTGAAGTTATGGTCCACGTTGCATAGACAAAATGGTCATGGTGTCGTTCCATCAGTCTCTGAGTTCGAGATTAGATCTGGAGCTGGTAGTGCTCTGTTAGGATACTTGGGTGATTCTGTTGTGCCTGTTATCACATCTGGTAACTCTTTGCCATACTTCCAACCAACTTTGTCCAACCAGAAGGATAAGTTATCTTTCCAGATATCCGCACTGGACTACGATGATGAGTCTGGCTCCTTGGTCTCCAACTATGTTACTCCATTGAGCGTCGCAAATGCTTTGAACTACGCTGTTTTCACTCCGTTGAATAAATCAGAGGTCCAACATATCGCCTTGTTATCCCTCATTTACTCCCAACTGCAATCATCTTTGAACTTGTACGATGGGTCCTATTTGAAGGAGTCCTCAAAGTTTGAAGATGTTATCTCTCAGGAAAAGCTGGTTGAAGCTTTCTCCGAATTGAAAAAATTTGTACCAATTTGGGAACAATTTCCTGTGGCAAAGAGACCTATAGCTGCCCTGGAATCATTGAACAAGGTTTTCGGCACTTCTTACAGACCATTCGAATATTACGGACATGAAGATGCCACTAACGTCTTTGTCATCTATGGTTCTTTGGAGTCTGAGCTCTTTGCTAATGAGATCTTGAAGCTTTCTAAAGACTTGACAATCGGAGTCATCATCACTAGAATCCCATTGCCATTTGACTCTGAGTCATTCATCTCTGTGATCCCAGAATCTACTCAATCTTTGACTGTCATTGGCCAATCTTTGAATAACAAGTCCTCTTTGTTGAAGTCTAATGTCAATGCCACGATCTTCCTCAATGGATTAGCTTCGAAGATCAAGGTTTCTGAGTTTATTTATTCTCCAACCTTCATCTGGTCTTCTATTGCTGTGGAACAGATCGTTAGTTCCTTCGTTGTTGTTCCAAAAAAGTCAAGCATTGATTCTAATGCTACTTCTACTGTTCCACATGGTGATTTCATCTTCTGGTCTTTGGATAATTCCAAATACATCAATGCTGCATCCAAGATTGCCCACGCTTTCTCATTGGATTCTCAAATTACCTTGAAATATAGATCCAAGTTTGATAACGAAGTCGCTGGTGGCATTTACCAAGCCCAGATCTCTGCATCTACAAGATCAACTATCATTGGTGAAGTTGACTCTGCTGATTTGATCGTCGTTGATGACAAGACCGTGTTGGACAACTTTAACGTTACAAGAACATTGAAATCTAGAGGCACTATTATCCTCGTTCAAGATGAATTACCAGCCGATTTGAATGAGTTTGTTAATTCTCTTCCAATCCAATTCCGTCGTAATGTCGCAAGAAATCAGAACAAGTTAGTCATTATTGACCTCGCTGCAATTGGTGAACTGCCAGAGGCTCAGGGCCGTACAGGTTTGATTGCCATTCAAGCCATTTTCTGGAAGTATGCTGCTCCACAATTGGGTATCAACGACATTGTCAGAACCTTGTGGCAATCTGCTGGTTCTGAAATTGAGCTGTTGGCCGCTGTAATAACTTCGATCGTTGAGGACTCTGTGTTTCCTAAGGGCATTAAGGAATTTCAAGTTGATCCTAAATGGGCTGAGTTGCCATTGGAAGAGAACGAGGTTTCGTTCCCAGTGTTCTTGACTGAGTCTTCCTTTGAGGCTAACCCAAGATTTATCCCAGAGCCTGACATTCCAGAAGTCTCTACTTATGTCGATGTTGTTAAGAAGTTAGCGTTCTCTGAATCTTTCAGAACTCAGAACAATTTGAGGCCAGATTTGCCGGTCCGCAACTTTGTTGTAAAGGTCCAAGAGAACCGTCGTGTTACTCCATCTGATTATTCAAGAAATATCTTCCACATTGAGTTTGACATCACCGGCACTGGATTGACATACGATATCGGTGAGGCATTAGGTGTTCATGGTAGAAATGATCCTGAAGAGATCAACAGATTCATCGAGTTTTATGGTTTAGATCCAAACACCTTGATCCAAGTGCCAAACAAGGACAACAACGATTTGGTGGAGACTAGAACAGTGTTCCAAGCATTCACTGACAACTTGGACTTATTAGGTAAACCAGCAAAGAGATTTTATGAGACTTTGGCTCCATTCGCTCAAGATGAGAAGGAGAAGAAGCAGCTGGAGAAATTAGGTTCCGCTGAAGGTGTCGAGGAGTTGAAGAAGTTCCAAGATATCGAGTTCTACAGTTACACCGATATCTTTGAGTTGTTTCCATCTGCTAGACCATCTTTGCAAGACTTGGTATCGTTGGTTCCACCATTAAAGAGAAGGGAATACTCTATCGCTTCTTCTCAAAAGATGCATCCAAATGCCGTGCATTTGTTGATTGTCGTTGTCGATTGGGTCGATGCCAGAAAGCGTAAGAGATTTGGTCAATGTTCTAGATACCTGTCTGAATTGGCCATTGGTTCTGAATTGGTTGTTTCTGTGAAACCTTCTGTTATGAAGTTACCACCATTGTCCACTCAGCCAATCGTCATGAGTGGTCTTGGTACCGGCTTGGCTCCATTTAAGGCCTTTGTCGAAGAGAAGATCTGGCAAAAAGAGCAAGGTATGCCAATTGGTGAGATCTACTTATATCTTGGTGCTAGACACAGAAAGGAAGAATACCTGTATGGTGAATTGTGGGAAGCTTATAAAGCTGCTGGTATCATCACTCATATCGGTGCTGCTTTTTCAAGAGACCAACCAGAAAAGATCTATATTCAGGACCGTATTAGACAAACACTGCCAGAGTTGAAGGACTGTATCGTTAAGAAAAATGGTTCTTTCTATTTGTGTGGCCCTGTCTGGCCAGTTCCAGATGTCACTGCAGCCTTGGAGGACATTGTTGCCGAAGAGGCTAAGGAGAGAGGTGTTGAAATCGATGCTGCTCATGAGGTTGAAGAGATGAAGGAGAATTCTCGCTACATCTTGGAAGTTTATTAAATTACTATAGTAGATTAGACTTTTTCCTCTTTTCAGCGTAGAAAACTCTCGAAAACGTCACATAACGCTAACAACAGATGTACCATCTTGGAATCTTGTTCTAAAGATGCGATTAGCATTGGTGAACATACCCTCTTTCAATGAAACAATGATGAATTGAGAACCCTTGAAACGAGTCTTGATCAGATGGCCAATGTTTTGTGTATGCGACAGATCAAGAGCAGCATCGACTTCATCCAAGATATACATTGGAGCAGGCTTGAATTGAAGCAAAGCGAGGATTAAAGACAAAGCAATAAGGGATCTTTGACCACCGGATAACTCAACGAGTGACTCCTTCCACACTTTGCCAAGCCTAACTTTGACTTCAAGGCCTTCTGTGATGTCCTTTCCCTCAGGTGGTTCAAGCTTAGAGAAGGAATTTGGTAACAAATCTCCAAACACTTGACCAAAATCGGTACTCACCTTCTCCCATGTCTTGATCAGAGTGTCTCTCTTGTATTCGTTCAACGTTACGATAGTCTCCTCAATCTTAGCCTTATCTTTCTCAATTGTCCTTATCATCTGTTTCAAAGAACCCTCTTTTTTCTCAACATTATCGATCATACTCATGATGTTCGAGTTGACTTTTCTCTTCATAGTCTGGAACCTCTCCTGTAAATGAGCAATCTGCTGCTTCAAGTCATCAAGGTCAACATTCGGATATTCACGAATTACAGAGTCAACAATGCTTTCATCAGATAACCAACTATTCTCTTCAACGAGTTCTTCCAAATGATTCCGCAAAGAGCTAACAGTAGATTCCAATTTTTGAACTTCATGACCCAATTTCTGAGAATTTAACTTGATATCGCTAATTTGTTGGTTCTTAGCTTTCAATGCTTTATTCAATTCATTAAACTCTTCGTTCACACCCATTTGGCTCTCCTTTTCGGCTTGCACTTCGACGTTGATGGTCTCCAGTAATGTCGATTGTTCCGAAATCTTCTTTTCCATAGATTTGGACTCTTGTGAAAGCTCTTGAATCGAACAATCGATTTCAACAACAGATTCCTTAGCGCCTTGCAAATCGGAACCGAGTTGCTCAATCTCAACCTGTGAGGACTGAAAAATGTCTTCAGCTTTCTCCAGCTGAAATGCAAGCTTTGGAATCTCATTGCCAAGCTGCTGCACTTCAGCTTCAAGTTCTTTCAACTTGTCACCTTTATTATTATTGAACTCCTTCATATCGACCTCGATCTTTTGAATCTCTGTCGATATTGCCTGAGTCAACTGCTGTTTTTCAATCACAGATTGTTCTAAAGACTTTATCTCCCTGATATTGGCTTCAAATTTGTTCAAGAGTTGACTTGCAACGTTGGTCTTCAAATTCTTCTCAGACAATTGGATTTGATGAGATGTCAGATTCAATTCGTTCTGGACAGATTTGGTGCTTTGAGACAAGTCACGTAATTGAGTAAGTTCATTTTGGATAGATCTCAACTCATTTTGTTTATTTTGGAATTGATCATTCAATTGGTTATACTGTTGGATATTAACAAGCACAGATGCACCACCTCTTCTAGAACCACCGGACAAAGTACCTTCTGGATCATAAGTATCACCTTGAAGAGTAATACTTCTTGCTCGTACCTGTGGATGGAAAGTAACCTGCTTAGCTGCCTCGGCGTCTTTACAAATCAATCTTGAACCAAAGATGAATTCCATTGCCCTTGCAACTTCAGGTTCGTAGCCAATTAGGTTTAATGCCAATTCCACTTTGCCTGGGCAGATTTCTTTTGCGATATGTACTTGTTTTTCAGAAAGGGTACGAACAGCAATCTTGTTCAACGGGATGATAGTAACACGCCTTCTCAATTGACCTTTTTCTAAGAGCTGAGAACCGGTTACTTCATTATCCACAACAACGTTGTACAACCTTCCACCAGCGGCAACTTCAAGGGCAGTAGCAGATTCCATATTATTTTCATCAAGGCGAAACAACTGAGCAACTACTCCTTTGACAGACGAATCGTCAAAGTTTGCATTTGGTTTTGAGTAGCTGAACTCCAAATTAGCAACTTTACGTTTGAGGAAGTTCACCTCTCCAGACATCTTCTGTAACTCTCTGTTCAGTTGCCCTTCTCTACCTCTTAGTTCACTTTCACTTTCAGGATCAAAACCGAGACTCTGAAGTTGCAGTTCCAATTGGGATTTCTTCTGTTTGAAGCCCTCGAGCTCCTGTACAAATAGATCATACTCTTGTTTAGCCCTCGCGAGCTTTGGCTCATTTGCCTTGTTCTCTTGAAGGAGATGCTTAGCCTTAAGTTTTGCCTGTTCGATGGAAACGTTGGTCTCTGTCAGCCTTTGCATCTCTTCTTGCAATTGGGCAGTGTAACCGCCTCCTGATTGACCTTTGGATGAGATACCAGTAGTTAATGTTGAAAGCAATTCCTCCTTTTTGGAGTGTTTGTTCTTGAGCTTTTCAAGATGAGATTTTGCATCGTTATACTCTTGTTCAAGTTGTTTATGTGAAACCATTCTGCGTTCCACATCAGCTTCTAAAGCCTCGATCTGTTTAAGCAAGCTGCGTTTCTTGTTCTCTTCATCTTTCAAGCTCTCAACAGTGAGACTCTTCGAAGTATTCAATCTCGTGAGAGTTTTGGAGATTTCAACCTGCTTCGTTTCCAGATTTTTCAATTTATTACCTTTAGTAGCATATTGCTCTTTTTCTTTCTTGATTCTTTCTAAATCTTCTGTCAAGTGGGCAATCTCGTTGGTCAATCTGTCGATATCGCTAGCGCCATTATCCAACACAGATTTCTGAGATTCGAACTGCTGTTGCAACGCGAAGTATCTCTTGGAGAGTTTAGAGAAGTCGTGAGCATTTACCACGCGAGATAACTTCTCCAAATCAGATTGAGTCTGTTGAAACTCGAGAAACGTTCTTTTCTCGTTTCTCAACTTCTCTAATTTTGGTTCAATCTCTTCAGCTAGCAAAGCTCTGATCTCATGAAGTTTCGTCTCCTTCTTAGCCATGGTTTTCTCTGCTTTGTCTTTACGATCTTCGAACATTTTAGTACCTGCTGCCTCTTCGATCAAGGACAATATTTCTGAGGGTTTCATATTTAAAACCTTCGTAATCTTACCTTGCATGATCAAGAAGTTCGGGTTATTGATATTCAACTGGACCGATTGAAACAAATGCAACACTGCCTGTTGCTGTGCTCTATGACCGTTGATCAAATACTTACTTGTGCCACCCATGACAATCTGTCTAGTGACGGAGATCTTTGGAACAGTTTCAAATCCGATGGGTGATCTCGAGGAGTCTGTGTTGTCGAACACGATAGTGACACTCGCCTTGGTGACACCGGCTTGACCTCTCTTGTAGATTAAATCCTGTAAATTCGATGCTCTCACGGTGGCCATAGAGGAGATACCCAACACGAAGCATATGGCGTCAAGGATATTGGATTTACCTGACCCGTTGAGACCCGTGATGGCGTTGAACTGCGGATCCCATCCTGAGATGACTGTTCTTGTCGCATAGGACTTGAAGCCATCTATTATGAGTTCCTCAACGTGCATTATTTGCCCTCTTTCGTGTCTCCACTACGAGGCTCTTTCGTGGCTTGTTTGTTTATATTTCTGTTTGTCTTTGTTTATGCGTTCGCGAATGCCGCGAAATCACCACAAGGTGCTCATAACCATTAAGTTACCACAGCAACAGATTAACTTATGGACTATCTCGGCTTTATCGATATTAACAGTTTGAGGGTGCAATTAAATCATCTATGGAATTTGGATGGGGTGAACGAACTTGTTGAACTTTATCCTCTTATTGAAAAATAGGTGCGTGCTATTATCTAAGACAATATGTCCTATAACAAGCCTTATACAAAGCTCAACTTCCTGGCTTTTGCTTTCGCCTGCTTCTCCACGATATCGTTTGCAGTCTTTCTCTCATCGACCCAATCCTTCTTCTTAACAGACGTGCTGGGAGTCTCTTCAAAGATTGGTGACTACATTGGTACACTTGGTGTCGCAGATGAGCTGCTTTCGATGAGCGTAAGCCCATTCCTGGGTGCCCTAAGTGATAAAATCGGTGCAAAGTATATCTCTGTCGTTGGTTTATTGCTGATGGGTATTGCATTGATGGTATACACTCTGGCCAAGAATGTCTTTCCGCAATTGCTATTCTTCAGATTGTTCTTTGCTCTTGGTGCTACCGCGGCAGCATCAATGATGACTGCCATGCTTGCTGAATTGAGTGCTTCTGGGTTCGAATTGAAGTCGTTGTTCAGATGGAACCAACAAGAGGAACAAGACTTGGAAGAAACGTCCCCAGAGGCTGCGAACTTCGGCGATGGAAATATTCCTGCAAAGAGAAATGGCAAACTCACATCTGTCATTGGGATAGCTACAGGCTGCGGAGCTGTGTTCTCTGTTGCAGTATATTTACCCCTTCCAGCTAAATTTGGCAAAGTGGAACCTCCAAAACAAGCTTTGAAGCATTCCTACCTGGTTGTTGGTGGTATTTCCATCATCTGCTCCTTTGTGCTATCATATGGTTTGTTCTCTTCTAAGCGATTGAGAATTCCTTATCTTTCCAAGTACTTGACACCATATGACGATGTCCTGGAGGCCCTTGAGGAGGAAGAGGCAGAGACTGCAAGACAAGAACGGGACAGAAGTTACCTGGAACTATTTAAATTAGGATTTGAGGAAGCTAAGAACTCCAAAATCGCGTTGGCATATTTTGGTGGCTTCCTTGCTCGTTCTACAACAGTTGTCACCTCTGTATTCATACCTCTCTATGTCAATAATTATTACTATAAGAACGGGATGTGTACTTCGGGTGATGGGAACACTTGCAGACAGGCATACATTCAAGCTGCAATCTTGACGGGTATCACCAATACAATTTCATTGCTATTCGCCCCGATTTTCGGATACGTCTGTGACACATATGGCCGCAAGAACTCGATGATCCTTACGACGTGCTGTGGAATTGTCTCTACGTTTGGATTTGCGTTCGTTGGAAATCCAAGAAGTGCTCTGGCCATAGCAATGTGTTGCTTCTTTGGTGCTGCCCAAATTGGTCATATCATCACATCAATGTCACTATGTACTGATAAACATCGTGCTCACAATGGAGCCATCTCTGGTGTCTATGGCCTATTTGGTGGGCTAGGTATTTTAATCATCTCCAAGATTGGAGGCTATTCAGCTGATTACTGGATGGGTGCTCCATTCATTATCCTGGCTGGGTTTAACATTGGTCTTCTCATTGCAACACTTTATGTGGGACACAAGTTTGACTTGATCCTCTCGAAGTTCAGTAGTGTCGCGTTGCCACAAGATGAATAAATAGCTTGTAATCTACAAAGCGCATATAATGACTAACGTACATTGTGATTTATTTTCAGAACAACAAAAACCCCAGATCCTTCACATTAAAGCGTATTATAGAACATGTTAAGCTTAATCTTGAGTCTTTTGAGTACCACGCAACAAACCAGTTCTTCTGGCGGCGATCAAACCAGCCTTTTGACCTGGAACAGCACCTCTAGAGATGGTAGAGGCCTTACCAATATGTTGATGGTTACCACCACCGTGTGGGTGATCAACTGGGTTCATGGCAACACCACGAGTCTTTGGCCAAGAGTTTCTCTTGACTCTGTACTTGTGGAAGGCACGACCAGCCTTCAACAATGGCTTATCAACACGACCACCACCGGCAACGACACCGATGACACCTCTGGCGTCAGAGGACAAAACCTTCTTAGCACCAGATGGCAATTTCACTCTGGTCTTGTTCTCGTCTGGGTTGTGACCAATGACAATGACGTAGTTACCAGAGGTTCTACCTAAAGCACCTCTGTCACCTGGCTTCTCCTCAACGTTAGAGACGATGGTACCTTCTGGGACAGAACCCAATGGCAAAATGTTACCAACGTTCAAAGAGGCCTTCTTACCAGCGTAGATAAATTGACCAGTGTAGACACCCTCGTTAGCGATGAAGGTCTCCTCACGCAATTTGTATTTGTATGGGTCACGGAAGACAACCTTGGCCAATGGAGCACCACGACCAGCATCGTGGACAATTTGCTTAACAACACCACGGATGTAACCGTGACGCTCAGCGTAGTCCAAGGTTCTGAGCTTGGCAGCACCTTGTCTCAATCTGGTGTGAGAGACGAAGATAGAACCAGCACCCTTTCTTTGGTTACGAATAACTCTACCTGTAGTGTCGATGTTAGTATCGTGTCTATGCTATTGTTTGGAGGATACCATAGGATGCCCTTGATTCTCGAAAGTGACATTATATGATAACTTTGATCTTTGATATCCACTGTAGCCTTTCTTTTGGAATATTATACCTTAGTGTATCTCACAAATGACCTCCTGTGCTGCCTATAGGTTCTTCTTCACATTGAAAAGTTTCACATATAGTTCCTCTTGGTCTTGGCTCATATACGAATAATACAAATACACCAAGTCAGCTGCTTCATCAAGGCCCCTTGTACGGTTCTATTCCTCTTTCTGTTCCACATACCCATTGTTGATAGTTTTGCTTGGTAGTCTTTCCCTGTTGAGAGTGGACTTGATGGTGGAACTCTTTTTCAAGTTTTCACACACTGCGCGCGATCCGTCACAGCGCCTGAACGGGTTTGCGACCCTGGGACTGCGTTTTTTCAAATATTCATCCGTACACCGATTTTCTTTTTGTTTGCGTGAACTTTTCAGCACGCCTGGAAAGTTCACCGCAGGAAAGGGAAGTTTTCCACTTTTGGTTCTGCGCATAACTGTCACAGACCTATGTGTCAATAAGACAGAGGGCACCGTCTTATGCATTACTATGTGTCAAACAGCTAACTACACCTAAATTTAAACATTATCAAGCACATCAATACACCTATGAAGCAATGGTTAATGTCATAATTAAACAATGACGTCTTGTGGCAATGCATAAATCAATAGAGCCCATTCACCTTTGTGCCCAACATGCTTGTGTCTATGTTGCCTCTAGATCGTCGGCTCAGCTTCAACGGCAGCTCCCTCCTTAGGCTCAGCTTGTTCTTGGATAGCTTGAATACCAGCTTCAGATTCCTCTAACTTCTTCAGACGAGCTTCAGCTGCTCGCTTGACCTCCTCAACCTTGGAGATATATGCAGCCTTAAGATTAACAGCTCTGCCTTTCAACTTGACATCTTTCAATTGCACTAAGGCTTTTGAAAGACCATTCTCAGAACTTAACGTAACCAATGCAGAGACAGTTCCATGTCTGAAGAATGGTTTATGGCGTTTCATATTACGACTCTTGAATATGTAAACCTCTGTTGGGACGTACTCATGAAAGTACTCACGAAGGTCACCGTCAGTAACCTTGGATGAAAGACGACCAATGTAAACAGTAACATCAGAAACAGGCCTCTTTGGAATAGTCTCTTCAACTTCGGCAGCATCCTCGATTTCAGGAGTTGGAGCCGACCCTTCAATGTTCTCTTTCTCCGCTTCAATGGCATCAATGCAAGGTACAGGGGTCTTCTGATCAGAGTGAGTCTTAGAACCTGATCTTCTAGCGTTTGGAGAATATGGAATAAAACTCTTAGCTTTGAGTTGACGGCCACGCAATTTCTCAGAATTGAGCTTCTCCTTGGCCAAATTAGCCTGTTCTTCAGTTGAGAAATCAATATATGCGATACCTAAGGACTTCTGCTTAAATGACTTTAACCCTCTAACGGTGTGACTTGGAACTAAGACAGAGACACTAGATAGTACTGTTAGAGATCTTCATGAAACAAAAATGAGATAGATTCAGATGTTTCTGTTTACATTTCAAAATCCTTTAGCAGCTCAATGAGGTCATTCTCAGTTGTCAAGTAACTGACATTATTGACGTAAAGTCTGGTAGCATTGACAACCGGCTTAACCACTTGAGCCTCTTCTGCTGGAGCTGGAATCTCTTCAACTTGGACAGACATTTTTGTCAAAACAATCGTGGTTCAACTAGGCGACTGGTTGGTAAACACAAGGAACAGTAAGACTCCAGCCCTCCTTTTATAGAAGTGGAGATTTTGTGTTAGCCGCCGTGACACAAAAACGAAAAGTAAACAAAAGTTGGAAAGGTAATAAGTATACTTAGCAACTAAGACAAACACAGATTTTAAAAGATTTCCTTAACCATTAAGATGATATACATAGGACTATGTCCTTTATATGGTTGAGAAAGCGATGCGTTCTTCTTGTAAACACTCTTCCTATAGTAATCCGATTTCAACAAAATCAAACACAACACTCTCTCATAAACACACCTTCACTCCCCAGAAACAAAATTCAAATACCAGTATATTGTAAAAATATAGAGGCTAAATTTACTTCTTCTCAGCACGAGCAGCAGCCAAAGCCTTAGCGGTACCGTGCAAAGCATGTCTGTGGTTACGACGGAACTTTGGGTCAACACCCTTCAAGGATGGGTACTTGTGGGTTTGTGGCTTCTTAATACCGTTACGGTGAGCCTTTCTGGTTTGGTTGTGGGCTGTGTGGTTCTTTGACTTGGCCATTTCTAAAGAATAGTTAGTAAAAGTATTGAGAGGAGTTGAAGTATGAACAATAATCGGCATTAGCAATGCAATGATGGTTTCGTGCACAGTCCAATGGTAACTGCGATCATCGGTTTAATTCGTTATTGGCGATATTCTGAGCACAGAGGCCTATCGAAAAGTATTCTTGTGTGCTTCGTACTTCAACATGGAATCATCAATTCAATAAACTCGGCTCTTCATTACCCCAACTTAACCCCTCTAGTGCTATGAGGCACCATATAACATAATCCGGTCTTTTCAACTCAATCATTCGTTCGATACTGTTTCCGTATACCACTCACTTGCTCTGTGTAGATGATCTAACCTTCCTCTTGTTCTGTGACACTGGCCATCAAGTTTTATTCACTTTTTCACTGAATGCGCGATAGGCGTCAGATGTCTAGATGTTTCTACCAATGAGGTAATTATCGCGAGAGATTAGAAATTTGTGTGGGTGATCTTCGGAGAGCGTGACTGCCCTAAGAGGGTTCAGATATGTAATGCACGTGATAATAATAGGGCTACAGAGGGCATAGCTGTTGATCTTGGAACTGGGGTTGATCCTCTGATCAAATGACACATAACAAGATAAGGGCCAATTGGATTAGGGAATACGGAAATAAAGCGAGCAAAAAAGACTCACCAATAATCGCCATTGGAGTGATGTAAAAAGCTACAGTCTCATCAATCAAATATACTCTGTAACGTGTTCATTTTGAACAACTTTTATGAATAATAAATAATGAGTCATGTGCAAACAAAAATATAAAGATCCTGAATCAAAACAACCTGAATATGTACATTAGGCAGGCCTGTTTGGGGAGATGCTTTCATGCCCAATTTAGATTCATCAAGTTGTCATTCTTTAGGGCATAGTGACTATAACCCTTTTGCAATAGAGAAAAAAATGTAACTTATAACAATGCAACAATCAAAACCATCATTCTTCCAGGAAACTTACTTGAGCTTAGCAAAGAGTCTTGGTTGGACACAGTCGTTAATGTGATGTTGCAAGTGGAAGAATTCCTCCACACAGTCCTCCTTGTACTCCTTAGAAGCGTAATCTGGGTCCTCTTGAGCCTTTGTGACTCTTTCGACACATTCAGCGTAGTGGTGCACGTATGGAGCGATATGGTGATCCTTAGCACACTCGTCTCTGAGTTTGTCCAATGGGTCAGCAGAACCCTCCTCTTCCTCATCCTCATCCTCATCTTCCTCTTCCTCCTCTTCTTCCTCCTCCTCGTCTTCAGTCTCAGCCTTAGCGACGGTTGGAACGAAGGCTTCTTTCAACTCTTCAAGGGCTTCAGCAAGTGTGGCAAGCATTGTGTGAATATGAACTGGGTAATGTTGCTGTTATTTGGTTCCTAATGTTTGTTGATGGTGTTAAATTTTCAAATGATGCGATCCCTCGGGCTCAGTAAACTTCATTCCCAGCGTCGTCATTGGCCAGCGCGAAAATTCGCGAACTCTGTCTATCAGGCTCATAAGTTTGGAACTATGGATAGGTAAGATCCTCTGTATGTTTAACAAGCTAAGAAAATTCAGTCCTTGATTCCCATTCCCATTAAAATTTATATAAACTGTACATAAAAAACTTATTTCTTCTCAGAAGAGGAAACAGAGGCAGCGACCTTAGCTCTCTTTTCTTGTTTGGCCTGGGACTTAGCACCCAAGACACCACCACCCCAGTGCTTTCTATTCTCCTCGTACTTCTCCAAGTAGTTAGAGTTGATAGCAGAGACTAAAGTGGCCAATGAGGATTCGTCCTCAGCTCTAACTTCAGTTAAGGCAGCAACAGCAGAGGTCTTTTGGTGGACCAAAGTACCCAATCTAGCCTTGCCCTTGATAATGGCGTATGGGACACCCATCTTACGGCACAAAGCTGGCAAGAAGATAACCAGCTCAATTGGGTCGACATCGTTGGCGATCAAAACGAGCTTGGCCTTCTTATTCTCAATCAGGGAGACAACGTGGTTCAAACCAAACTTGATAACGTATGGCTTCTCAGAGGCCTCTTGTCTGGTCTTACCCTCGGCAATGGCAGTAGCCTCTTTGGTCAAACGTTCCTTCTTCTCGGCCTTGGTCTCTGGTCTGTACTTGTTGAACAACTTGAAAGCTTCAGCAGCAGTGTTTCTGTCCAAAGTGCTTTGAAATTGGGCGATAGCTGGAGGAACCTTCAATCTGAGGGACAAGATCTTCTTTTGTCTTTGCAAACGGACATACTCTGGCCATTTGACAAATCTGGACAAGTTTCTCTTTGGTTGAATAGCCTGACCGATGCCAAACTTCAATGGCTTGGACTCAGCCAAAGGGTTCTTGGATGCAGTAGATTTCTTGGTCTTGGTGGACAACGGAGCTGGAGCAACTTTTTTAACTGGCTGTATCATTGAGCGTTAGTACTTGGGCTCTAAGAAAGGTGCGTTTCCATTTCAAGGATATGCTGGGAATGGCATATTTTCTCGAGAAAGAGGGAAAACGAACTCTTATAGATTATCCAATAGTCGTACGAAACGTAGCCTCTACAGTCACACATCCCTCACGAAAGGGATGCGAGACTCAGCTGTTGTTGATAAGAGGAAGTAGTTAAAACGAAGTGATTAAACTTCCACTTTGTCATTGTGCTTGAACACTATACAGAACCACTTAGCCGTCACAGAGCTACCTCTCATGGCCCAGGTGGAAAAAAGTGTCAAATCGCACTAAAAGTGATTGTTCGAGACATCGTCAACACTCCTGGAATCGCCACAGCGTCCTATAAACCCGAAAGTTGATACGACGAGCCGTTTGCTTTCCGATTTCATGGAGCTCCATAATGTCGAGAGTGATATATATCACCAATCAAGGCGAACAACTTACCATTTTTGTTGTTGTTTGGCCTTTGTTTGTTCTAGCGTGCGAAGTAAGATGAAGATATTGAAAATTTTCACTCTGAAAAGTTTGCCTGAAATTTCTGGAATGGGCCACAAAAGGAATATTACCCGGATTTGAAACTCTCATCTTTTTCCTGTCGTAATTAGATTACTTCTTTCCCTTTCGGAGTATCATGATAAAGTTATGATACTGTAGATTCCAATTCTCTTCTATATTTAATAGGCGTCTCTAGTATCTACAATATATAGGGGATGAAATAGAATTTTCACGCTCAATCGGCCACAACGTTGAAAAGAGAATAATCCACACTTTGTTAAATATCAAGTGCGAAACTTCGCTAATGTATCAGACCTCTTCAACCGCAAAACCTCTAACCTTCAATTATCATAAACTGGCCTCAATGATAACCTGGGCTCGCAAAGCTCCTCAAATTCTTGAGCTTGAAGGCAGGTATTTTTTTTGCGACGGTGATCACAAGGAGGTCTGATACTATCGTGTCCGTCTACTTCTGATGAAAACTTCAAACTAGGACAGAAGCGCTAATAGCCTTCAGCATTAAATAAAATATCAATCAGACTGACGAAAAAGCATCTGTGTGGAAAGCTTATCACTTACAGTTTGGAAGAAAAGTCAAATTAGATGAGGAGGAAGTGCAAAGTACATGATGAGACCAAAGGGTTTATTGATCGACTCCATCAGCCCTTTGATACCATCTCTGGCAGCACCCTCCCTATTCGGCTGCAGAATCTATAATGTTAGTAATAGCATAAAGATCTGCCTCATTAGTATGGCCAATGTAAGGGTCAGATGCACCAGCTATAGTAACACCTTCTCTGAAATTGGCATCTGCTCAATTTACACTCGTCATATCATCCCTACATTAGTCTTACACGCCGTTATTAGTGTCACAAAAAGGAGTTCGGTTCTACAATTCAAAAGGATGAATCTCATCTATGAGTTGCCTTTTTAGAGAAATTTGGCAGTAACCGGATCCCGTAAACTGGGTTATATTACTAAATAACTTCAAACCAAGGTGGCCGACGTTCAATCAGAAGCTGGACTACGAGCTGATTCATAGTTTACAGAACAGGGCTTCTTCTGAGCATATAAAGCTTTTCTGAAGCTAAGCTTATATAAGGAAACGGTTTGAAACATGCGCTGTCAGAGTCACAAAAGATGTAACGGGTGTCATGATGGTGCCGAGTTGCAGCGACTGCATTCATCTATTTATTAATAAGATCTTGAAATTTCTTGACTTTTCAGTTCTAGTGATACTGAAACGTGTTTTTTTGTCTCATGTTCCTTGATATGATGTCTATGAACTGTTGCTAGAAATCTATTAGATACGTGTCGTCTATGCATGATTGACTTGAAACAGCTTCCCCTGTAAACAACAACAATATATCACATAGATTCCTACAATTCCTTAATCATATGAAACATTTCAAGACTTTACAATTTATGTATACCGAAAGCTTTTTAATCAAACAAAATAATTCTTCATTTCTCATACTATATCAAAACATTCTTCCTCTCTTCTCAAAATTAGTGTAGATCTTAATCCCTGCTCGTAGTCTCCAGTGGAGATATACTCTCATTACTCATAATATCACTCCCCATGGACCTTAAACGTTCTCTCAACATCTCAACTTCATTCGCCAATGATCTTATATATTGACTTGCCAATTCCACAGTCGTTGCTTTGCTCGGTATAGTGACTGTAGCTTGTAATTCCTCAGGGATCAGAGCACCCAGGTCGACAATGGCCTGATTCATTCTATTACGGCGACCTTGCTCAGCCAGCTTATGTGACTGTTTCTTAGAGTGAGGATCCAGGTCATCATCTTCCGAGCTTGCACGTTGAGTCTGTTTCAATGTTGATGCAGAAGATCTGCGGGAATCAGTAGATGGCAATATCACTGGGGATTGACCCTTATTGAAGTTCATCAGTGTTGCAGGCGTAGCAGGTGTGGCACCCTTAGAGGCAGACCGTGTTCTCTGCTTTGGAGGTGCCATCACACTGGTGGCACTATCCGGTAGTGAAACCTCTTGGAACTCTTGTTTGGTATCTATTTTTTGATGCTGCTTCTGATGCTGCGATAGAGCAGCAGTGTATGAAGTCGAACGGCGAGCCTTGATGATGGGTGATTGCTTTGCGATGCGTCCAGGGATTGTAGGGCCCACGATTGGCGTAGATCCTGGTGTCTTTCTCTTTGAGTACTTCTTCTTCGGGTCCTCAGAGATGCTATTCTTCTTTAATCTCCTTGGGGACTTGGCCTCCAGTGCTGGGGAAGTCAAAGGAGAAAAGAAGCCAGTCTGTTTGCCATTATTCATCATGGAATCCAAGGGGGTAACAGCAGGAGAAACCAATGGAGTAAAGACAACATCTGGTCTTATCGAAGTCTGTGAATGTTGGTCAATCACTGGTGAGTCAAAGGTGCTGATAAAATCCGAGCTCTGGTAACTCGCAGCGATCTCAAAGCTTCTTGGAGTTGGTGGCACAACACCGGTGATATTTTTTTGTTTTGAAGAGTCTATGTGTTGTTCCAAATCATCCATGTGGTCTAGCACCATCTGTTGGTCCTGAGGAAAGAAGTTCATGTCTATATCGTGTAATCCTGGTATATCTGTCCAATCCTCTTTATGTTGATGATGAGGACTGCTGTTCTCCAATAGGGCAAATGTGGATGCGGTGGCTCCTTGACTTTGACCATTAGCACCGCTTATGTAGTCATTGAACTGCACATTCTGCTGCTGCTGTTGTTGTGGATGTTGGTATTGCCCAGGGGTACCGACATTAGTATTAGGCGTATGTCCTGAAGACAGCACTGTGGAATGGCCCGGCAAGGGGCTATTATTTACCAAGTTCAATGAAGGAGAGTGAGTATTGGAGTGGTCGGTATGTGACCAATCAAAGTGCGGCGAGCTAGTGCTCTCGTGTTGGGACCCATGATCAAAGATCCAGTTCGAGTCCATCAGTGTGGTGGGTGGTTGTCTTTGAGTCACTGTCCTGATACTCTTTGTTGTTGTAATAGAATTGTGGTACTCTGTACTCTATTTAGTGTATGGGGGTAGCTAGTTACTTGAAAGTGGCTCCTAGTCCTAAATGGAAAATTGTCCCTTTACTCTCTCGTGACTTAAAAGGGAGAAGAAGCCCCAGCTTTATTTCAAGAGAGAGGGAACCAGCTCATGTTTAAAAATTATCCCCCATCGCTGATGTCAGCCTTCTGCCCGCTAGGCAGAGAATCAGTGGCCAACGGGCAGAGAGCTTACCGGGCCAAAGAGAACGGCCAGCCTGGCAAGCCCACGTGGGCCCTCCCACACCTAGGGGAATTTCCCCATTAGGACGGTCACCGGCCGCAGCGACGACGGGGATGAAGCGTTTGGGAATAAGGTCACACGAGTGATTACTCTTTATAGTTACTACATAATGTACAACGGTTGTGTCCAACGGTTTCTCAACGGTGGACATTATCGAAAAACATATAGACCCCTTTATCTCCTGTCAAGAAAACCAAACAGCTGGGCAAGAAACGGCTGTGTGATATGTGTATGTGCGTGTGGCCCAACTCACCCATGCGGATAATCACACTCGAATTTCAGCCCCTATTGGTCAATTAGACGAACCAGCGGCCCTTGCGTCATAAAGGTGTGGGAGAGTCCTCCACTTCCAATCTTGACCTCGGTATGTAGGAACGTCTAAAGGGCTTCTTCAAGCCAAGGAATAGATTAATGGTGTCTGTGTTATCTCTTATTTGTTCTTGGAATATACAGATCAATGACTCCCCCTATAAAGAGGTGGAAATACCAATCACCAGGTAGTACCCACCATGATGCAAATGTCTATCGCAAAGATTTTCCAACGTTATTGTCACATACGGTCTCCTGTACGTCCTTTGACTCGGAAAAGATATATAGCTCGTAAATTGTAATTACAGTCACAAGAGTGGGTCGCCTTCTAATGCCACGTTCTAACGGCTGCTATAACCGTTAACGGTCTCAAGGCATCAAGGCGCTATGGCATCCGCAGAGAGTCTTTGACACTTACAAGTGGTACTAAAAGAAAGAATGTATAACGCATGCACTGTGGGCACTATAGGATACATCATCTTCTCTTACCCTTGCCTTTTTTGTTGCTGCCATTAATCCTATCGATATCCTTTTGACTAATAACAAGTCCATTCCTCGTACTTCTACCCACAGAATGGATCTTGAGACCTTTTTGTCTATATGTGCTCTTTGTCTTCTGACCTTTTCCAATGCGATCGCGTAATGCGACACGACCAATATCTCTAAACTCTCCCTTCTTGACTTTGGATAGGATGATACCTCCATCCTTGGCATCTTGCTCATGCTGTGCAATCTTGCGCTTATGCGATTCAATCATACCTTTTCTCATTGACATTGGCATTTTTTCCAACTTGTGTTTCCTGCCACCATTAGTAGAGCTCAATTCATCCATACGGGATCTTAAAGTGTGCCTTCTGGCTTTGCCCACAGCGTTATCTGTATCTAAAGTGGATAATAGATCAGCACCTGAGTATTTCTGATGTTGTTGAAGAATATTGGATTCTGAAAGGAATCTTTGCAATTCCAAGTCTTTCTTAAGATCTTCCTTATCTTCTTTGGTCTTTGGTTGAAAGTTGGGGTCAATATGTTTGGACTTAAGTGAGGCCTTGCCTGATTTAAGCAACTTCTGATCCTCCTTAGAAACACCAATATATTCCCTCGTGGTATCTCTAAATTTGACAACTTTAGGCTCATCAGCCACATCAAATCCTTTGAACTCTCCACCATCGTCACTCTCATACTCCTCCATGTTGTCACAATCCTCGTCACTTTCGCTTTCGCTGTTCTCAGGTCCACTCTCAATTAAACACTCATCAGATAGATTGTCTTCATCAGACTCTTCTCTTCTGGTCTTATCTTCAAACCCCATAGACTCTAGACTGCCAAACTGTGCCTCGAAGGCCAGTCTCTGTATTTCCATCTGTTTCTTATAGCCGTCAGACATTCTCCAAACCTTTAATCTCCTTTCGATAGTAAGGCTCCAATGTGTCTTGTTTTCTGATGCGATGAGCTCGCGAAAGTTTTTTTGGTAGAGGATTATTGACACGGGAGCTAGTGGCAGATTTTTGGATAGAGACAGGCCTTTTACATCTAAGTGTGTGCTTTATTGGGATTGAAGCATTCTTCAACTCCATCCATCCTAGAGAGCAAGGTATATGGAGGAACCTGATTTCTCATAATATATTCAATCACCTTTTCTGGTTGACCAAATGTCGTGATGGCCCGAATGTCTCCGCGAAAGTGAAATAGACACTTTCCACCTCAAAGCACAACGACCTAGATTTAGAACGAAGTAAAAATGTCCAAATTCCCGATCCCTGACTTACGCTTCGAGTCCTCTTTCCGCCGTTCTCTCCAGTCCGAAGCACGCAAGTCTCAAGCAGGCTCCCTTTCCACTTCAGACCCAGATGAGCCATTGCCAATAACGCCCCTAATAGTACTTAAAGTTATTCTGAAGGATACGTTCATAATGCCATTGATACAAGGCGTCATATACTCGATGGCCCTATTGTTAGCTAAACCGTGGTTGATCAAAGTAGCACAGAGCGGGAGAGAGTTTGGTATCAGGCTGTTTAGATCTATGGGGCTAAAGTCTGCCAGACCATACTGATATTGTTAGATATAATCGATGAAAACGTTATGATGTATATTACACTGTTAGTCTTTACTGAGTACACTGAGGGCTGATATCAAGACCAATCAGCACGTCCTCTGCCTCTAGTCCATTGGCCACCACGCCCTCCACGACGGCCATAATTCGATCTTTGTGGTCTTGTTTCATTGGCACTATTTGAAATGTTATCAAAAAAGGACTTCTTCTTGTCGTATGCAGGCTCGAATGTACCGTCATCTTGTGGTCTTCGTAATTCATCCTTAGATTGATCTAGTGATTCAGTCTTGCTGAAATCGAAATCTGAATCTGGCACTGCTGCATTGAACGCATTGTCCTGCTGGCGACGTGGAGGTGGTCTTTTAGGTGGAATCTCCACTTGTGGCTCCTCTTGTATCCTCTCTTCCTCCTTCACCACTTGAGGCTGTTGTTCACCTTGTTCAGGGTAATCCAAAACACTAAGATCCTGGACATCACTACCTCTAAACACCACAATCGGGTAGATCTCACCACTTGGAGGGATCTCCTTTGTAGGGTCTCCGAGTCTTCCCTCAGTACCGAATGGTTTCACATCTTTAAGCGTCACAGTAGCCTCTTCACCGTTTACATCAGATAGGATACCCACGTAGCTATGCCCTGTGTTAGTATGCTGGGGGTTCATAGATGAGGAATCAGAGAGGGACATACCGGATGCCCTTCGAGGTAATAAGAGAAATAGTCTTGCCAATATACTGGGACATTCTTGAAGATAAATTCGAATGATAGCTTAAAGAATAGTCTAATAGATATGAAAAACCAAAGAGAAGTTCGATTGTGAAACTGCTCCAGAGCCGCTGAAGAATCACCAAAACTTCCGCGAAAGCTCCGCGAATGCGTTCTACTAGAATTGTCGACAAATACCAAAACAACCCGGTAATTAACAAGAAGTACGAACAGTTCTTATCTTATTCGCTTTATCAAAACCACAAGCAACTCAGCATGGAACCAGCCATCAACATCCGTCACACTGCAGGTGATGAGGTCGATTTTGTGCTGTCCAACGTGGACCTCTCCCTCGCCAACTCCCTTAGACGAACAATGATTGCAGAGATACCAACCTTGGCCATCGACTCTGTGGAGATCGAGATCAACTCCTCAGTGCTTGCAGATGAGTTCATTGCGCACAGACTTGGGCTTATACCTCTACAGAGCTTCGATGTGGACAAGTTGGAGTACTCTAGAGATTGTACGTGTGATGATTATTGTAATAAATGTTCTGTCGAACTGAGTTTGGATGTCCGTGCCGATGATGAAGAAGGTATCCTCTCAGTTTATTCCAAGGATTTGACTATCGTGAGCTCGAATCAAACCTTGAACATCGGTGTCCCAATCATAAACGACGAGGACCAAAACGGTGTCCTCATCTGTAAGCTAAGACATGACCAACATTTGAAAGTCAGATGTATTGCTAAGAAAGGAATCTCCAAGGAACACGCTAAATGGTCTCCATGTGCTGCTATCGGTTTTGAATACGATCCCTGGAATAAGTTAAAGCATACTGACTTTTGGTATGAAGAGGATATTGAAGCCGAATGGCCTACCTCTAAGAATGCGGAATTTGAAGAACCTCCAAACAAAGATGAACCCTTTGACTATAAAGCAGAGCCAGACAAATTCTATATGAACGTGGAAACAGTCGGATCCTTGCCACCACGTGAAGTAGTGCTGAGGGGTATCGATGTCCTGCAAAAGAAAATCGCTGGTATTGTCTCGGAGTTGAATAAGATCTCTGATGGCTCAAGAACGGCATACGGTGGTAATGGCGGTGCATCAACGTATGGAGGAGCTACGGGTTATGGAAATGGTACGGGTTATGGAAATGGTACTCAGTATGGTCAATCCCAATATCATCAGAATCAGTATGGCCAGACTCAATATGGCCAATCAACATATGGTTCTCAACAATATGGTGGGTATAATTACCAATGAGTAACCTAAAAGGGTCTACTCGGTGCTTGCTATAGAGCGAGCAAGAAATGTATATTAACTCTAACGATTCCATCTACAACAATCTTCAAACTTTACCAACTTACCGCCAAAGATATCCAGGGCACTACCGTAGGTCAAATCGACTTTCCCATTACTCAACTCTTTTACTCTCTTCAGGTCATCAATATGCTTAGCACCACCGGCATACGTTATTGGAGAGTCGCACCATTCACTTAATTTAATTACCAATTCTTCATCGATACCTTGGCATAAACCCTCCACATCCGCAGCATGGACTAAAAATTCGTTACAATATTGACCCAGCAGTTCGAAATTATCCCTGTTGAGTTCAAAATCCGTGATAGTTTGCCATTTATTAGTGGCGACCATCCACTTGATTCCAGAATCAGTGACTCTCTTTCTACAACTGAGATCAATTACAATCTTGTCCTTTCCAACCAATTGCTCCAATTTCAACAATCTCTCCATGGAGAACTCACTATTAGGGAATAACCAACTAGTGACGATAACATGAGAAGCGCCTTGTCTGATCCAGTATTGAGCATTTGTATCATTTATGCCGCCTCCGATTTGCAAGCCACCGGGCCATGTCTTCAGTGCTTCCAATGCAGTCTCATCGTTCTCAGGGTTTGAACCTAACTTGATCACATGAGTCCCTGTTACGTTGTTGTCATGGTAGAGTTGTGCATAGTAGGAAGATGGTAACGATGATATGAAATTTGTAGAGAGGGAATCATCAGCAGTGGTATCGTCTTTGTTCAAAGTCCCACCAACAATCTGCTTCACTTGGCCAGAATGGATGTCAATACAGCCTCTGAATCTAGTCATTGATAGATTCTCTGTTTGTTTCTTGCGGTTCTGTTTCTTCTTAGATCAACGGAGAAAGTACCGAATGACTCGGAATTGTCAACACACCTGAGAAAGGGAAAGCTGGAACAACTTCCATAGAGACATCATCAGGGAAACTCAGAAACTCAAAAAAAAAGAGCAAAGGAAAAACATAATGACCTCACTCAGACCATTCCAGGCTACAGATTTGTTCAAACTAAACGCCGTTAATCTGGATCCACTGACTGAGAACTTCAACATTGCTTTTTACCTGGACTACCTGACGACATGGCCGTCGCTGTTCTTCAAATCACAGGAATTTGACATCATCTCAGGATATATGATGGGAAAGACCGAGGGTAAGAAGGACTTGTGGCATACACATATAACTGCGGTCACTGTGGATGCACATTACAGAAGATTAGGATTGGCTTCATATCTATGTGATAACCTGGAATACATCACGGACTCACCGCCTCATGAGACCAATTTTATAGACCTGTTTGTGAAAGTAACAAACTCATTGGCTATCAAGATGTATGAGAAATTGGGCTATTCGGTTTACAGAAGAGTTGTTGGGTACTATAGTGGGGCAGACGATGTAGTTCCTGTGGATACAAAGAGGATCAACGACGAGAAAGATGCCTACGATATGAGAAAGGGCATGGAGAGGGATCAGGGTAGAAGCACCAGGAGAGATGGTAGAGAACACCGTTGTTTACCAGAGGACGTGAGGTTTTAATACACCACACATTCACCATATTTAGTACTTACCATAGTTATCAGAAGTAGACCCCCCCCCTCCAGTACTTAACTCAAAGCGGAAATATTCGCACGGTTGGTTCCTCGGCTTTTAAAAACTGGGGTAAAAGGAGAAAAGTAATAGTATTGAGAGTCCCCACTACTTAGTACATAAATATTGGGACTGTCCCTCTTGTTTTGTTATCTTACTTCTGATATTTGATAACAAGTAATGTCCTCTTTCGAAGCAGCAGTATATGGCGCTTCTGCGTCTATCATTGCGAATACAATCGTGTACCCGTTGGACCTGGTCAAAACCGTAATCCAGACACAGACAAAAGTTCAAAGTGATAAGGAGAAAGAGGAACAAGTGCAAGAGGAAGAGAAGTATAAGAACTCTTTGGATTGCTTGATAAAAATTTACAAGGAACATGGCATTTCTGGATGGTATAAGGGGTTGGGGTCATCGCTGCTCTCTTCGGCTGTGCAGAGCTTTACGTACTTCTACTGGTACTCTTTTGTTAGAAAGTTATGGTATAGACTTAAGCTCTCCCATTATAAGAGGGTCATTGCCAATTCCACCCCTGAAGAATTGCTTCTTGGTATGGTTGCTGCTGCCATTGGCCAATTGTTCACAAATCCGATTAGTGTGATCTCGACTCGCCAACAGACAAACCCTCAGAAGAACCCAACAATTGTCAAAACTGCCCAAAATATCATCCAAGAGGATGGGATTACAGGTCTATGGAGGGGTCTTAAGGTAAGCTTAGTCTTGACGACAAACCCATCGATCACTTATGCCACTTTCGAGAGACTCAAAGTGATCCTATTCAATGGAAGAAAGATCCTTAACCCTCATGAGAACTTCCTTCTTGGTGTCATTTCCAAGATGCTCGCCACAGCGATCACACAGCCATTGATTATCTCTAAGGCAATGTTGCAGAAGAATGATAACAATGACAACTCAGACTTGAAGTCTTTCCAAAGTGTTCTAAAGTACTTGGCGAAGAATGAGGGTGTGAAATCTCTATGGAAGGGTATCTTACCACAGTTGTCCAAGGGTGTCCTTGTTCAAGGGTTTGTCTTCATGTTCAAGGATGAGATCTCCGTATTGATGAGAACATTGTTTATTTTGGCAAAACTTAAACGTCAACAGTTGGTGAAGAAGTGATATATATTTTTTCTAGAATATATGTTATATGGTTATATCTTTTGATTTAGAAAACTGAATGGCCTAAAATGGATATGAGGTGTGATCAAATTATATCATCGTTTTATTGACAGAAGCCCTAAATCTCTCACTACCGGCTATAATCACTTGTGAGTCTTAGAACGGTAAGGTGCTGAAACTGTGGCATCAGAAAATATGAAGGCCTCATGAACACAGGGAATATAAGCCAGCTCTTATGAGGGCGAGAAGAATACGTCCTTATCAGCTAATTTAGGACACACATGAGTTCGTCAAGGAAGATCCAGGTGGTATAGTTCCTTTCAAATCTGTCAAAACACTTCTATTTTTCTTTCCTCCAGTGTCAACAGGACTTCTGTACAATTAATCAGTAAATAATTTCCTCCTGTTTGAGATCATTCGTTGTCGAATAAGAGATATGACAGGGGAATATCAATTACAATCAATCCATTTAGGGTAATTCACATCCAGTGTCGGTATGTCATATACGTCTTCTTAACTGTGATGACTTTCAATGATGAAGAAAGAACTAATACAGTTAGTCAGAAGAACGTAACAGGGCTGCCAAGATTGAGGAGATTATTCCCAAAGCACAACGGCTTTGTCAACACCGCATGTGACAATCTTCTCCACACCATGACTTGAACAATCGATAGCATATTTGATACGACTTTGGTGCTTCTTTAGTTCATGAACAATTTCACCTGTGCGTAAATCCATGCCCCGTATGATGCCATCATCACCACATATCCAGACTCCAGAGTGATCTGATCTAAAGAATATTTTGGAATGACTGAATTTGTCTTGTGGTGACGGTGTGGTCAAGTTCATTAGGATATATCCACGAAGTGTAGCACTTGTCAACTGTTGTTCTCCCAGTCCAAGTGCTTCAATACCTCTAGTCAATGCGTCATTGACTAATTTCTCCAGATCTGGGACTCTGGTGATGATTAGACGCATAAACGGCGAGTGCGATGTACCAACAGCGACAGTAGCATCTTTTGTAAGATCGTGAGATGAGGCAGAGATAGACATACCAGAAAAGCCATGTGTTGAAAACTCAGCATCATTCAAAGAGATCCTTGCCAACTCCACCAGGCTCCGAGATATAAATGTAAAGTATGAGAGCTGTGATGAGTCCATTCTTGTCAGGAGAACTATTGGATATTGATCAAATGAACAGACTTGTATGGATGTGGCGTTGGATAATAGTTTGAACTCAGAGATCGATGTGATCTTATCACCAGACAACTTGTGCACTTTAAGTTGTGAATCCCATCCGATAGAAATCAGGAAGATTTCAGAGCCACACTTCCAGGTTTGTAGATCAGTTAGAAGCCTTGCATGGGCCTGGTACTCGTCAATCAATGAGTATGTTTCATCATTGTGAAGCTCAACAAGTTTTATCCTACCATCCATTCCACAAGTCAAGACTCGCTTATCATACACCGGAACACATAGCTTCAGCACAGAAGCGTGTATACCCTTGTAAGAGTGTATGATATTGCCTTCCTGTAAATCCATTACTTTCAAAGACTTGTCACCGCAACACATGTACACCACTTCTCTATCATTTAATTTACCTTGTGACAAATGAATAACCAATTCACCGTGAAGTACGACATTGCTTGTACTGGGCGTCTCCAGGGACCATGGGGAGAATAGATGACTGTTCTCGATGTTGTTGTTAGCCTTAGACTCCTCTACAACATTGGAATGGTGTAGATATGCGATACGATCACTGATGATATCTTCCAACTTTTCGTAGTTAATGGGAGGCTGCACGCCCACATGAGTTTCGAACGACTTGAGAGTGTCATAGAGCCCCTTGCGACGTAGATATTCAGCAATTAGTGGTTCTGTGAGTGGCATTGAGTGGTAATACTAGTCCTTTTCCTGTTGATCATCCACCTGTTATCATGTGTTCTTATGCAATCTTGACCATTCGCTGATGTGGTGGATAGGTATTGATAAGATGAAATAAGCCCTGTTTATATCACGTGTTTTTAAGAAGGGTTATGCTTTGTATCCCAACGAGATGTTCAGGTGTAAATGTTCTGTCCTGGTCAGGCCCACACCCGGACAGAGAATAAAAGCCGGAGATGTCCAGGTGTACAATTGGCGTTATGTCAGCACCGGGCGTTAACTGTGCGCGCCCTGTTGAATTTCGCGAATCAGTGGCAGTCCCAGCCGGCGAGCTTCCCTCAGTGAAAAAGACTTTTTTCATTCACACTCACAACTCCATCACCAACAAAAGAGAAGTAAGACAACACTAACAAGATGGGTAAGGGTAAGCCAAGAGGTTTGAACTCCGCTAGAAAGTTAAGAGTCCACAGAAGAAACAAGTGAGTTTAATCAGGAGCACAGAAGAGGGCGATCCGGAGGGTTGTGGTTCTATGACATATCATAGAGATCTGTACGTTTGTGGGAATTTTCATTGATCAAGAATGAGTAGACGAATAAGAGATCAAGTCATTCCATCACGCTATAAGCATATTCCTAGGATTTCTTTATACGATCTACATGATATTTGGCAGTAATTTTCGATTTGCATTTGAACCAGATCACAGGTACAACACACGGATCCCCTATATTCACGACTAAGGCAGAATACTAACGAAACTTATAGCCGTTGGGCTGAACAATCATACAAGAAGAGATTGTTGGGTACTGCCTTCAAGTCTTCTCCATTCGGTGGTTCTTCCCACGCTAAGGGTATTGTCTTGGAAAAGATTGGTATTGAGTCCAAGCAACCAAACTCTGCTATCAGAAAGTGTGTCAGAGTTCAATTGATCAAGAACGGTAAGAGAGTTACTGCTTTCGTTCCAAACGATGGTTGTTTGAACTTCGTTGATGAGAACGATGAGGTTTTGCTTGCCGGTTTCGGTAGAAAGGGTAAGGCTAAGGGTGATATCCCAGGTGTCAGATTCAAAGTTGTCAAGGTTTCCGGTGTCTCCTTGTTGGCCTTGTGGAAGGAGAAGAAGGAGAAACCAAGATCATGATCTGGTTTAGCCCTTTTGATGATTGTATATTTGTATGCACAATAGTAATTTACTAGGACTTTCGTAGATTGTTGCTCTTTCTAGTATTCGGAGCCTTAGGATTCCCTACACATACAGAATTAAGGACTAATGTACATTACAGACCACCCAACCCTCTGCCTTCAATGCTGATACCACCTCTTTTTGAAGAACCTTTACGGCCACTCAATTTTTGGTTGATTCTCTTGAATTGATCATCTCTGTTCAAAGAAGAACCAACACCTGCAGAATGAATAGATTGCTGAGATCTATCTACCCTTGATTTTGGAGCAAACTTGTAGTCTGTCACCGTTGGTGCAGGAGCAGCAGCTCTATTTCTTCTCGCAGCTTGTTGTTCATAGATACTCTTTTCAGCTTCCCGCTTGGCCTTCTCATCTGCAGTTAGTCTGTGTGGCTTGTTCACCTTCTCTTTCAATCTGCGAGCGTCAAATTCGACACTGTGAATTCTCTTATCTCTGTAGTTATCACTTGCACCAATGATAGGTCTTGTCCAATCCGAAATTAACTTATCAGCGACTCTTTTAATCTTTGGTTCAACGCGTTTGGACTTCTGGTAGAATAAGAGGATCTTACCGATTCCTGATTCTCTTAGATGGTTTGTATTGATAGGCAATTTCAGCAATGCTGTAAATAAAGTCTTCTGGATCTCATAAGAAGGCAGTGATGCATCAGGTAACGGTTCGAGCCATTGTCTCACTTCTGCCAATAAGTTGTTATCCAGTATCACTTCCGCCAAGTTGACTTTACTTAAAACGGCACGAACCTTTGATAAAAGTTGGACTTTATTGATTGCGATTCCCGACCCGTTTTCAATGATCTCAGAATCCTTCTTAGCAGCGGTGTCCATCTGGTGTTTCAGGATCTGGATCATTTCATCATCATCATTCGTCAAGTCGTGTTCATCTTTTCTACGTCTGATTTTTGGTCTCTTCAGTGCTCTCTCAAACTTCTCTTCCAGCTGTTGGCGTCTTTTTGAAGCCTCATCCATGGTTTCATTCACGACAGGGACCTGTGAATCATCAAGATCAGGGGATTGAGCTCTCTGCTTTCTCAGGGGTTCAGAAGTGCTCCCACCAGCATTGCGTCTCTTGCTTGGTTTTAACTTGGAAATATCAGCATAATCTAAGATAGCGCCCTCTTCGTCCACGTCTGATAAATTAGCATCTGAATCTTTATCCTGTTCGGGTTGTTCCTCCTTCTTTTCATCTGGTTGACCTTCTGCCTCTTCTTTTACCTTCTCCACCGACTGCTCCACTGGTTGTTCTTGCTCTTCTAACCTTTCCTGCACGTCTTGTAACTCGTTATCACTCATTACCCTGGTATTTATCTCCTTCTTCTTGTTGTCTGCTGTTGTTGTAGTTGTTGTCCAAATTCTCTGGAGGCAATTCCCCATTTCCGAGGATTCAATCGAATTCCGACTTTCTCGCTCGACGATTTTCCACTTCATAACTACTTACTGGCAATTACAGAATACCATCTCTGTGCTAGTACAACAGAACTACAAACATATCCATTAAGATGTTCGGAGGAGGTCAACCATTGTCAGAGGAACAGAAAAAGGCTCACCAAGCCGTCACAAACAACACCTTGCTAACTTCCTTGGCCGTTGCAGCCACTTTGTGGGTTACTCCTATTGTCTTCCACTTTATTCAAAAGAAGCTCAAGTAAACAAGTGAGTGCTATAAGGCTGTGCTATAAGGCTATATGACACTGGGATAATGAACATGTACATATGCAATTAATGTTTTCTTATGTCTATACTACCCCTTAGACCCAACTCTGAAGTTTGGCCATTCTTTCAAGTGGTCCATGTCATAGACATGTCTCTTGAAAGTCTTCTGCATCACCTCATAATGTACCTGTATGAAGTCCTCCATGATGAGGTTATACTCTGTCATCTTATTAGGATGTGTCCAAACTCTCTTGAACTTGTCAAAAGTGTACCCTTTGTACTTATCCAAGTAAAGACTGCGTCTCTTATATTCTCTCAACAGCAACTGCTCGATATTATTTGGCACCATAATCACGCTACCTTCAAATACCGTAGGTATCAGCGGACTCAACTCATCAACTGTATAGAAATGGTAGTCTTTACATGAAATCAATGACTTTTGCATAATTGTGGCATTGACCTTGCCTTTGATCTCGATTTCATATTTGTTCAACTCTGTGACGATCTCATCATGATATGGATTGAATACTTTATAGAACTCTGCCTTCTCTTCCTCATCCATCTGAGCGAGCATATCCATATTTTGTATTTCAGATGTCAGAGTCGTGATGTCAATGTACAACCCACTCTCGAGATCAATGAACCTTGCGTCGATCTTATTATCCGGATTCCTTGTTCTAGACTGGAACCACGGATTGATGTCAATGAGATATGTACCTATGGACTGATGCTCGTTATAATCAATAACGATACTCTGGTTCAATTTTACCAAATTCCAAAATGACTTAGCAGTGACTTGGACATCAAGGTCGTTATCCCAAGGGAAGATCAATCCATTGAAGAAATACCCCAGAAGCGATCCATGAGCAATCCATGTATTGATTTGAGATTTCTGAGTGAATCTGGACCACGCTCTGACAATACGATGGAGTATAGCAACTCGATCTATGGGATCTATCCGGCCTTCATAGAATCGAAGTTCATAATGTGCCAATCCTGTTTCATTCAACAGGTATCCCTCTTTGAAATATCGGTACTCTTCGCAAGTATTAACCAGATGTGCTTGCTGCTCTGAGGAAAGAGTAGGTATCATTGCAGAAAGATCCAATTTGAAGTCATCATTATTCAATTCTATCGCGCGATATTCCTCATTCATTGGTTCTTCTCGGAGTTTCGATGCTATGAAGTCAGGTATGGACTCTATCACATTGGGCACCGAGCCCATAATAGTCTCTTGAGTTCCAAATTTTACATCATAGTAGTGCAATCCCTCCGCTATCAAGATCAGTCGATCAATAGAGTATTGTTCCAGCCAATATCGACCTAACTCCGTCTTTGCTTTCATATTTACCAGTTCATTCCATCCTGAGATAGGCACAGCTTTCGTATCACTGTTCAGATATTGCAGCACGCTTAATGGGAACCGCCTTGGATCGAATTCTTCGGTAAATGTAACAGTATCGAAAGATGACTTGTCATCCAATAAGTGATAAGGCTTAGTGTTCAACTGTCTGACATCCCCATCTCTTGAAGTTAGGTGGGTGTACCAGTAAAAGCCAATGGATACAAGAGCGACCAGTATGGCTTCGCTTTTCATCTCTGTGGAGCCTCCTTTCGGTCTGCCGTGTGCTCGTTGTGTCAAAAATTAGAGCTTTGAAGTTGAGAGACGTGTTTTCTTTTCACTTCCACCTACAAAAATGATCGATAAAGTGGTTTGAATAAATAGATTTGGAATAAATAAGATTTAGAATAAATAAGTATAAATAGAATAAATAAGAAAGCAGCCTCACAAAGCGCCCTCCTTCTTGGCCACTTCGTACGCTTTCAAAGAAGGACGATCCTCAACGTTCGGTTTGTACAGCGGTTTCTCTTTCAAATGGATTTGCTCACCCTCTGGAATCACCTTTTTCAAACCTAGGCTCTGGAAGACACAGTTGTTCAACAAGTGTTCAGCTTTTCTGCATTTGAACAATTCATGATTATTGTTATCCAAACACTGCCAGTGAAGACGGAACGAATCAGCACAATGCTTGTTCAAGTCCTCCAGGACGGAACTGGCACATCTAGTGACACGTCTACCTTCTTTCAAGCAGTCCAATTCACCAGATTTACTGGTATCTCTGCAGAGCATGAAATCGTCGTTGTAAGGTTGACAACGAGCACCGATGAAGAAAGCAGCAGACGTCAATGGGGCACTCGTGGCACCGATCTCCTCAACTGGTGGAATATTAGAAGGCATTGGAGTTGGGTCCACCAGCCACGAGTGGTTCAAGCTTGGTTCTCTTTTATTGGCCATGGTTCCTCTGGGGCTCTTTTGCTCTCTGTTCTTCTTATGTGCGTGTTGTACGTATTGTTCTGTTTAATTAAGGGGTGGAAAGCTCGATTTTCTCAGTACGGGAATAGGTCCCCAGGAGGAATTTTTGGGACATAGTGATATCTTACTTTAATTTCCGGTTTAGGAATTCAACAAAAGATTCTTCTGAAAACCAAAACAGATCAACCCTGGAGATCCACAACGAAAACATGGTGGAAGTTGACCAATTGACGGCGAACCATAGCTAATATACAATAGATACCGCTGATACACAGAGATGTTTGGTTCAAATACTACCTCTGGCGGCCTCTTTGGAGCGAATAAACCACCCTCTGGTGGTGCTTTTGGTGCCTCATCTGGCGGGTTTGGCTTGGGTAACAACAATGCCACAACAAATGCCGGCGCCTCTACATCCACAAGTGGTGGACTCTTTGGCTCCAACAAGCCAGCCACAACTTCATTTGGTATTTCTTCTACGGCTGTCCCTTCTGGTGGTCTCTTTGGCGCGAATAATACTACTGCGAGTACTGGATCTACAGGACTATTTGGTTCCACAACTAATACTGCAACCAATACTGCCACACCTGGTTTCTCGTTAGGAGGCAACGCTGCTCCTAACACCACAGCGCCATCAACTGGTCTCTTTGGTAAGACGGCTGCAAACAACACGACACAACCCACTGGTCTGTTTGGCGCAAGTAATGCTGCTAACACTACTGCTGCGACTCCTTCCGCCAGTGGTCTCTTTGGTGCTAATAACAATGTTTCTGCTGCCCCAGCTACTGGTGGCCTTTTTGGTAGCAAGCCAGCTGCTCCATCTGGTGGCCTCTTTGGATCTACGGCTGCGACAACTACCACACAACCTGGTACAGCTGGTCTCTTTGGATCGAACACATCAATAACACAACAGCAACCTACCGCGGGAGGTCTCTTTGCCGCTAGTAATACACAACAGCAATCTTCTACCGGTGGACTCTTTGGTGGTAACCAAGGCACTCAACAGCAAGGACAACCTCAGCAGTCGACACTATCAACATCACAACCATCTTTCGCTTGGTCTCAACAGAATATATCTCAAGCCCAGGGCCAACAACAGCAACAGCAGCCCTTATCATTCCTTTCTTCTTCCAATGACAAGAATGCTGCTAGTAACAACTATGCTATTACCATGCAAGAGAATCTTAAAAAAGTGAAGAACTCCTGGGATCCAACTTCTCAACAAACTGCATTGAAGACATATTTCTACAACAGAGTCTCAGAAAATCAAATTGCCTTGTACACTAAGCCTGGATATGAAGATGATGAATGGGATAAGGCATTTGAGTCAAGACCTTCCACGGATTCTATCCCTGTTCGTGCTGTTGGGTTTGAAGATCTACAAAAAAGATCTCAAACTCAAGTTAATCACGTTGCTCAGGCAAGAGTCATCTTACAACAGATTAGTGAAAAGTACAAGATGCTAAGTGATAAGCATGAATTGGATACCGCTTCAAGAATCGTTGCTGCTAAAGCTAGACACACAAGGGTGTCCAGAAGAATCCTAAGATTGGTTTCTACTCTGGCGGTCCTTAAATCAAAGGGTTATCAATTATCGCCAAGCGAAGAGAAGCTGGTTCAGAATTTCCAAGAGTTGTTACATAAGTCTCAGGATCCTTCCGGGTTGGGCAAGACAAATGAACTTTGGGCAAGATTGGCTATCTTGAAAGAGAAGGCAAAGAGCCTAAGCGAACAAATGGATAACACCCTAGGAATCAAGAGCAGCGAGGCTTCTGAAGAGTTGAACGATGCTGAAAAAACTCAGAGACAGGTGTTACAGATTGCTAAAGTGTTGGAAGAGCAACAAAAGGGTTTGAAATACTTGAATGAAATTGTCGATGAAGATAAGAAGACTTTAGAGAAACTTTCTAATTGATTGATTAGCTCTTGATGATGTTTCTATCCGTAGGCTATATATCCCTAACATCTATTAGATCACCTGTAGAAATCAACATTGGTATGCTTATCCTTGTACTAACTCTCACACTGGATTGGAGTCCCGACTGGGAAGTTGTGTAGAACGGGTTCGATCCATCAGGAAGGTCAACTTCAATTTCCTCAGTCAGTGGGTTTCCCTCTCTATCGTGGTCAAGAATAATGATGTTCTTGTCGACAGGTACTTCCCATTCGCCAGCTTGGACTCTCTTGAAGTCTCTGGGCTTCAATATCCCCACGACGCGCTGTAACTCTTCCTGAAGAAACTGCTTCTTCCTTCTCTGAACTTCTGCTGTATCTCCAGGCTGTACAGGCACTTGAAATACGGCTATTGACCTACCCAACGGATGTACATATGTTGCATCTGAGATATGATCCCTCCAATGGATAATATTGCCATAGCGCCTGCTGAGCTGCAATTGAATCCATCGGAGGTCTGAGACGGAATTTTGAGGGAACGCAAACCTAATGTGCGCAACTATAAATGGTACGATTGTTTTGATTCTCATTTTCAGTCTCTCGGTGAGTCCCTCAATTATTAAGTAGTCGGCAGTTTCTTTGTTGATGTTTTTGCATAGAGATTGTTGACCCGATACGAATGACAGAGGCCTACAATGAAGAAAGTGACTCAAAATCGTTAAATCTCTTTATTCTAACTCTTGATCCATCCTCTGCTCTCTCAGCTTGTTCACACGGTTGACAAGAGCAACGAGGCCAACGCGCTCAGCAACTTTTGCAGCAGCGTCCAAGGCTTTATCCTGCTTAAGATCCTGTGCCAATTTCCAAGCTTGAGCATTTTTCTCTTCAGAACAAGCCTGAACGAAGAGCTTTAGCAGCGCTCTATCAAAAGATATTGCGTATCCTTCCACCCTGTCCTCATCACCGTCAAATATCTCACCTTCATTAGACAGGGTCTCACCCAAAAGTTCACCCAGTGTTTTTGCTCTAACGAGCTCTTCTTCAGGATCTTCAGCATCATCCATAGTCTCTTTACCCAAGGGAATCCGAATCTCCATCTCAGATGGTAATGGTAATGGATAGTTTGGATAAACGGCCCCTCTTATGATGATGCAGCTTAAGTTGTCAGCATGTAGCCCTAATGGCCACACTCTCAAATCGCCTTTTCCACCAACTTCTCTTACTCTAACATCCGAGTCTAACAATGGGACCCATCTAGCTTGGAGCGGGCTACGCCATCTTGCTAGCACAAGGACGACGCCTTCATTATCCACAATGATTGGATCGCCATATGTGCTAAAGAAGATACCTCTAAAGAGATCAACATCTGGATTAAATTCCAAAGGCAATACTAAATCTCTTTGAAGAAATCTACCCTCAAGATCTTGTAAGTTGTAAATCAATTGATGCTGATTTGACAATGACACTGTGAAAATATAATTTGTATTGGTGGCAGATGCAACAATTGGCGATGTCTTTTGAATGGATTGTGGGATTCCAAACAAAGAAAAGCTTCTCATGTACCCTAAAGATGTACTCACCAAGATGATGGAGTCACTTAACGAAACGGATGTCACAATCTCCTTTTCCTTCGTTGGAATGATCTTTTCCCAAGAGTCAGCGATGTTATCATGTGGCCTATAGAGGATCCTACTCTCTTCTTTTGGTTTACCAGAAAAACCAAGTAGTAGACCTTCTGTGCTCAATGATGCAACGTCATATCCATGAAGATCATCAAAGTGGTATTCTCTATGCATAGATGTATCGAAGAATGAAACAGTAATAGAGTGATGGGTTTCTTGTTTCACAGAAGAGACATAACCAACGGAGTTTATTGTCAAGTACCTTCTGTCTCCGATATACGGTGTACAACCTGGGCTATATGGCTTAAAAGTGAACTTTTTAGCACTTGAACCAAATGCAACTCTTGGCCCAGAGCTTTTTGCTGGTCTCGAAAACACGTCAGCGTCATTCTTCTCTCGAGGAGCAGGCCGTTTCTTTGGGATAACGTATCCATCCGGCTCATCTTCATCGATAAATCCATCATCATCTACAAAATCTCTGAGGTCTTCACCGGTGTCAACGCCGTCCTGAGAAGCTTCACTGAAAAGGTTGATATCATCGGCCTCACCATCTTCATTCTCAGAATTGACATCTTCTGCCTCCTCAGCTAATATCTGGTCCAATACTGAAATGTCATCTTTTTCCATCTTTTTCTCTTCCACAATGTCCTTAAAATGGAAGATATCACCGTTTTCAGAGCCAGCCACAAGGTCATATTTATCATCTAAGCCTTTAGACCAAGACAAGTTGAATACTTTATTTGATAAGCGCTCGTCAACGACTGGTTTTCTAGATTCAGCATCCCAAATGATCAATCTATTGGACAAATCAGCAGATGCAATAAAGTTACCATTAGGACACCATTCCAAAGCAGTTATTGGCTTCTCGTGTAGCCTCACAAATGAGTAAGATTGGGCAAAGCCATTGTCGCTATCAAATACCTTGATAGATCTATTCTGTGAAGGCACTGCAAAGAGCGTACCTGATGGGTGCCATTGAACCTTAACTGTGGAGACGTTATCATCTGCAGACTCATCATCGTCTTGGTAAATCAGCGATGCGATCTCATCTTGAATTGAAGCGACTAATTTTGGTTCTTCCGAAGATAGAGAGAAGATTTTGATCTCACCGTTGGATAATGATAGAGAGAGAAGGTCTCTCGTCTTGTTATAAGACAAATCATGCACTTGATCATCGGATTTGAACTTGATGATATTGCTGATATTTCTGAGATCCGCAATTTGCACCTCATCGTCATCACCGGCCGCAACGATCTTAGAATCATTATGAGTGAAACTAATTCCTCTAATAGGCAATGCACTTCTAATAACTTTCCCTAGGCTCCTCTTCTCATCGATGGAATACAACTCAACTTCCCCATCTTTCGATGACACAGCGAATTTACCATCTGCAGCAATAGCAAGGTCAGAGATCTCATCCAATATGTCCAGAGTGTCTGGTTCAACGTCATCATGACCAGTTCTGTAGATTCTGATCACACCATGAGAACCTGCAACGAGGAGTTTATCACCCTTCTTCGTGAATTCTGCGAGAGTAGCACCACCAGTGGAGAACACGTTCCTTATGCCTAGCTGTGTCATCCTTATATCCAAATCCAAGCACTTTCTCTTTACCTCTTTAAGCTGTTCAAACTGCTTAAAAGCTCTCGAAAACTGACTGACGCGTTGCCTACGCGAAAAGTTCGGGAACTTGTTTTCAGGTCGGAACTCCTTCTGAAGTCTTTGGTCTTCGCAACACATACCTTTCTAGTTTACCTGCTTATTGAAGGTTTTGTTTCCTTTTATTGGATATATATAATGGAGGAATTCGACATAAAAGATGAGGAGTTTCTATTTCCTCAAAAATCGACAAGAGAAACCTTTTTGAAGGATCTGAATATAGACCCTGAGAACCCAACACAGTCCATCATCAACATAGAGCAAATGAAGTTTAATGTCGATAAGTTCCTGCATGAGCACTTCAGGTACACACAGCTGGACGATCTGCAAGTGGAGCTGACCTCCTTGCTGAGGGAACTGGACCAGGAATTGTATGACATGGTCAACAATGACTATTTTGACTTCATCAACTTGGGTAAGACGTTAGAAGGCGGTGAAGGTTTGGTTGATAGATTGAGACTGGATGCTTCCAAGTACAAAAAGAAGCTCATGGATGAGAGTAAGAAGCTTGATGAGTCGCAGGAATACGTGAAGCAGTCACTTGACAACCTTAAGAAGCTCCAACAGTTGAAGGTGAGTGTCTAGATATTTTGATCTCTAGCTATCATGTTACTAACATATTGACAGCGCCATGCGCAGAGTATGCTTTTGCTTGATAGCTTTATTGAAAAGTTTGAACTTTTACTGAACCAAAACAAGGAAAGGTATGTGTTTTACCGTATGTTCATTATGGGCTCAGAAACTAACTGTTCACCAGCATACAGATTGAAGTGTTGAAGCAACTGACATCGTTATATCTCACTATCCACCAGATTATCACGTCTCTTCCAAATTACCAGTTTGTAACTCACAAGTTTGATACCATCAATATCCTAAGATATGAGTTCAAAGGTGTGCTTGATGAGCACCTCAGGGGCATACGGTCGAGTGATGCAACATACAAGGAGATTGTTGATGTACTAGGTATATATTCGATTATCGGCGATGAGCCAACTGCTATTGAGATCCTCAAAGAATCCAAGAAGGATGGTCTGTGATAGTTTTCATGTTGATCCCCGATCTCTGCCATCTAGGATAGAAGTGAAGCTCGATCAAACCGCTTAATAAACTGAAAGATCTGTAAGGTGCTCCTCATAGTTATTATAGCCATTATTACCAAGGATAAATGGCCTGAAATCATACTGGTCCTGTCATGTAGCTGTCTACTACAATGTTGCCCGTAACGCCTCATCGGCCCTTCCGAAAAAAACTTCATCATACAAAAACACACAAGAGAGGCAAACAAGAGCAAGAAGAAAGAGAGAAAATATGGCTGGCGACCCGTTCCTTGCTGACCCGAGCAAAAAGAGAAAGAGAAACAGAGATAAAAGAGTGACATCCGCTCTGCAGAAATCGAAGAAGGCCCGTCAGGAGCCCTCCGATGAAGAGATCTCTGGTATTAGTGGTTCTGAAGACGAACAAGGTAATGTCTCCTACGATGAAGCTAAGGATGAAGAAGGAGTTGACTTGGAGAGCGATGAAGAGTTTGCACAGGAGAGCGCTGCTGATAAGCGCCGTCGTCTGGCAAAGCAATATTTGGAGAACTTGAAGCAGGAAGTTGGAGATTATGACTTTGATGCTAAGGATTTGGATAACGAGATCATTTCTCGAAGATTGAAAGAGGATGTCGCAGAGACTAAAGGTCATGTTTATAGATTTATTGCGGATAACCTGCTTCTTTCCGATGTGAAGCCAACCATTTCAAGAATTGGGTCCAAGTCATTAACTGGGTTATCTGTGCGATTCCCCTATGCATACACTATCTCCAAGGACGTTGAACTCATAAAATGGGATATCAGAGACTTTAAGAAGAAGCCATTGAGATTGAAGCACGTCAAGGGTGGCAAGAAATTCACAGAGTTGGATAATGATCCTTCCAAAAACGGGCATGCCGATGAGATCTTGACCGTTGCTGCCAGTCCAGATGGTAGATTTGTCGTCACTGGTGGTAGAGACAAGAGAATCATCATTTGGAGTACAGAATCTCTTGCGTGCCAAAGAGTATTGGAGACTCGCGACCGTCGTGGTGAAATCATGGGATTAGTGTTCCGCCGTGGATCAGATCAACTCTACGCTGCATGCGCCGATTTGAAAGTGAGAACGTATAGCATAAATCAGTTCGCACAGTTGGAAATCCTTTATGGTCATCAGGATACTGTGGTGGATATCTCAGCCCTGGGACAGGAACGTTGTGTTACTGTTGGCTCCAGAGACCGCTGTGCCATGTTATGGAAGATTGCAGATGAAACAAGATTGACATTTAGAGGCGGTGAGAATGAGAAAAAGAAAAAGAAAAGAAGATCGGAAGAAGAAATGGAAGTAGAGAATGATCCTGAAGATAAATTCTTTGCTGAAGGAAGTATTGATTGTGTTTCTATGATTGATGACACCTATTTCGTCACAGGATCTGACAACGGTAGCATATCGTTGTGGTCTCTTGCAAAGAAGAAACCAATCTTCATCCAACACTATGCACATGGAATACTACCAACTATCTCACCTGAAGAAGCATCCGCTGAACAAGATCCCGAGTTGAGAGCACAACAAGTTCCGGAGGCACAACCATATTGGATCACTGCTGTTCATGCCGTGCCATATTCCAATGTTTTCTTTTCAGGTTCTTGGAACGGTTCTATAAGAGTTTGGAAACTTCAAGATAACTTGAGATCTTTTACTCTCCTCGGTGAATTACCAAACGCTAAGGGCATCGTGACGAGAATCGATGTCGCTGAAAGTGGTACACATGGTAAAGAGAGTTTAAGGGTTCTCGCTGCTATGTCTAAAGAACATAGATTGGGCCGCTGGATGGACGCTGGTAAAGGTTCTCGTAATCATATTTACTCTGCTGTGATTGACCAACAGGTAATCAGCAGATATTAAGAAACTTTCTTCAATGCATTAATATTTGAAAAGATAGCCCTCTACATAAAATCCTCGCATAAAGTCCATTGATGTAAAAAAACGCTAGATAAAATCAAAGTAATCATAAAAAAGCAGCTGAAAGCAGATACAAAAGCGAAGTCGTATAGGAGATCATTCAAATGACAGATTCTCACATACCTCGATCAACGGGAAAAGGAAATATTCGGTAACGAATGGGTAATTAAAGAATACCTCTGGACTTGATGAGAATGGTAAGGATAGCATTCGTAAAAAAATGGCAAAGGCAAGAGGGTATAAAAAGCAGGAATAGATCTGTTCAGCACAGTGTTGAAAGTATAACAACAGTTCTTTCCAACTAGGAGTCTTCATAAAAACATTGCACTTTCTCAGAGCAGCGCACCAACAATCAACCCCATCACACCAACAGTGAGAGCAGTTGGTATCTCATGGATAGCAGCCAATCCCTTTGAGGATGAAGAAGAGGCGACCGAAGCAGTGGAAGATAAAGAGGTCAAAGTAGCAGAGACCACAGTAGTTGAACTGTGAGAGGATGTGACATTATGAGAAGAGGTGGTGTTCGAAGCATCAGAAGCAATAGCCAAAAGACCATTGGCTCTAGAAAGAGATGCGGAAGAGGCAGAGGAGAGGGAAGCAAGAGCGGAAGCACTTGAGACGGAGGCCTCGTAAGCTGAAAGCGAAGAAGCAGAGATGGCAGATTCGACAGAGGCAGCTGACTTCACAGAAGCCTCAGAGGCAGCTGAAGCACTCGAAGCTGCAGAGAGGGAAGCCTCATAAGCAGCGTGCGAAGAAACGGAAGAGATAGACGCTTGAGATTGAAAGGAGGCAACAGAAGCAACAGAAGCAACAGAAGCGAGTGAAGCGACAGAGCCAACGGAGGCAACAGAAGCGACAGAAGCTTCAGACTCGGCATATGCAGCAGAGGCAACAGAGGCAGCGGAAGCTGAAGACTGGGCCTTAAGAGAGGCCTCAAGAGCAGCAGATGAAGCTGAAGCCACACTCGCGGCACTTGCAACAGAAGCAGCACTCGCAACACTGGCAATACTAACGGCAGAGGCAGAGAGAGAGGCAGCAGAAACGGATGACTGTTGGACAGCCTTCAATTGGGCAGACTCCTCCGGTGTCAAAAGGGTGTATGTAGTGACAATAGTGGAAGTGTAAGTAGTAGTATCCTCAGCAACAGCATAGGAGACTAAAGCAAGTGGGATGAGAGCTTTCTTGAAGAGCATTGTGAGCTGTTGACGTGTTTGTTTTCTTTCTTTGAACCTTATAAAACGAATGAATTTAGTGAGAGTCCTCTAAACAAAGTAAAATAATGGAGACTTGATATGTCTGTGTAGATGACCTTGTTGCTGTTGACACTCTGAAAAGATAAAAGGAATGACTGGAGTGTTTTGTAGGTTCAGTTGTTTGTTGGAGTACCAAAGCAACAGAAAAGGTGAGAGAAAGAAGAGAGAAAAACAGGGAGTGAACTGACTGGGGGTCAAGGCAAGTTGTCGAGAACGCTCATTCGAAGAAAAATGCAGCGGGCTGCGCATGGTAACTGCCGGATGGTGCACTAACATTCCGGATCAGGATAAATGTAAACAACCTGGATATGTGATGTCCCGTAGTTAAGAAGTCGGAAGGTTCAAAACTTACTTAAGCTTGCAGAAATGTGTTGCACAAACAGAGGTAAACAACCCGATTCGGCCATCACGAATACAAAAGCGGCCACAAAATGATGGGAATATGAACTTTCGGGCGTTGGTATCTATTAGAAGAAATCCAGTGGAGATCTCTATCCACAAGATCATACAGGTAAGAGCCATCCTTTCCTACTCTTCTCACCGCGGAACAAAGCACATAGAGCGCGAGATCAAATCGATTTGTTTACCTGTTTTTGGGGCGCTTTGTTGGCAAACTTTATTGCGTGGGCCGTTGCCACAACAACCCGTTCCTCTACTCTGATTGGCCACTGCGAAGGGACGCGCCAAACAGAAATTTTTCGCGTCCACCCTGTTGCGCATAAACAAAACCAAAAGGCTTTTTAGGCCCTCAAGCGTTGCTCTGGAAACCTGAAACATGCAAGAGGAACAGCCTCGATTGGGGTCCTCAGCAATGATTTACTGCCTCCAAGCTCGGTTGTTCTGTTGGTGTCTTAGACTCTAGTTCATGCCCTTGACGATTTATTGTTTAGGCCAGGCTATGTAGAGATAGAGCTTCTGGAAATAAGATATTTGTTAATGATCGGTAATCGCTCACTTTGAGATGATTGACCATCACAGACTCGCCATAGCGAGGTAACAGCCATCAGAAGACCTTATCTGAACTCTTGTAAGCCCATTTAAAAGAAGAAACCCTTTAGGTTGCGATTTCACCTCAGCAGCAATCGTAGATCTTCGATAGCAAAAAAACTCCACAACATGCCCTAGGACATATTCTGATATCCAATCAATCCCAGCTGTTCGAGATTAATATTACAACTATTACCTCTAAGCTTGTGCTTTGCTAGTGCAGATTGCTATCAGTCCCTTTACTATATCTTCTGCCGATATCTGTCGAGAATGGGATGATATCTAGATACAACGGATCTAGATTCCAGGTCTAAGTTACTTAGAGAAGCTAAATAGTGACATAATCACATGATTATTTGCAAGTATTTGTGTCACGGACTTCTTTTCCCTTTCCTATAACTCATTTGAGCCATCACTCAACGAATTGTTATAAGTGAATACTTGTTATGACAATCCAACTCTGCCCTCCTCCCCCTGCCTTTGTTTGCCCTCTTTTTGAACGAAGAAGAACTTGGTATTCTCACTCTTTTCCGATGACATTAGAAAAATATTGGTGAGAGACCGCTGAGATGTTGTCACCAACTCCATGGTTCTTCGTATCGAATGCACATTGTACGGTATACGTAATGGACAAGATTCGCAATTCCTGCATATGCATCACATTCTATTGTAAGTTGGGACAAATGACAAAATAATGCGGTTAGCTTGCTTGCTATCCCAATTAATTAAACTGTATAAATTTCAAGAACAATAGTCTATCTCCTTATCTCCGGACCCTTCATTTATCACTTAACCCAGAATTGCAGATGTGAAGAGTAATTGCGGAGTTCCGCTGTTTTCACTATATGCCAAGTTGACATTATTTTTATCATTGGATTATTTTAATAAAGCATGAGATGTCCCTGAGTGTTTCTATGATGATACCCTATTATTTTATCATATACTTCAAACTGCTCGCCTTTATTGGGTTTTCTGCATTTTTTTAAAGAATTTTTGTGGGTTTTGAAAAGAAAATCCAAATATTGCACAGGATCGGCAAAGAGAAAAAGACAAAAATATATAAAGTATGCAACAGATGTATACTCCTCATCGTTAAGTATATCGCTTTTGTCGTTTTTTCATTTAGTCTTTTCTTTCTGTTGGAGACGTTTTGCTAATAAGCTAGATGGTTTGCCCATGCTTCTTTTTTCTACCCAGTCATCTCAAAAACACTGTGTCCAATAATTAACCTACACATTGTTAGAGGTAGTTGATTTTCAATGAGCCTCCACAGGCTTTGATCCAATATTTAATATTAGCATTTTCAGGCGAATTCTGTACGCAGATCTTGACATGGAGCCTCAAACCTTGTCAAAGAAGAAACCTCTCGAGAATTACAGAGTGCAACTAAACGTCTAATTAAGAAGTGTCTTTATATTGAGAGATATGAATGATTCGAAGTTCCAATAGAATCAGTATCAACAAGAGTCTTTGGTGTTGTGTTTAGAGAAGTGATATTACCTACTTATCAGCACTATCTAATTAGCGTTCAAGTGCATGTAGAAGGTAGCTGCAGTATCTGAACAGCATCCTGAAAAAGGCTCAAACAAAAGATAATGGGTGCACAAATAGAACAGGAAACTGTTTCAAAAGTAAAATGCAATGTAAAGGTGTTCCGTCAGTTGACAAATTTAAGGGGATTAAATGTAAGTAAACCATTTATCTTTCATTCATGGCTGTATTATCAGCTATCAAGTCGACTTTAGAGACCGCTAAGTTCGCAATGCAGGAGCCCTTAATCCTCCTAAGATTCCAAGATTACAGTGGCTAGTAAGTTCATAAATCCTGGTGACATAACCCAAAATTTGTCAATTACTATTCATCTTCGACAACTCCATTTAATTTAAGGATAGACAGGGTGGAGATGTTTATACCACTTACTTTTGTAACGAAAGGTGTCATACTCCGACAAATTGCGGCAAACATTGGATCGCGCTGGAGTACAACGATCGTAGAGGACTATAGAGGGCTTGTCTCTTAGGCCATTATAATATTTGAACTCTCATGCGTTGAGGAAGTCATAGAAAAAGGATCTGTACGTTTACCCTGCCCCAGGATCATACTAGATGTCTACAGTGGGCGCTTCCTGTTAACACCCCCAAATTGGCAACCCCATGTAAAACGAAATATTCTATTTCCGACTCCGGTGGAGACAATCAGTCAAACTAATAGTGATATGTCATTTGCAGTTCTTTAATGAAAAACTGGTCTGGTTGTATCTCTAATATATTTTGCCGATGGGCCAAGCGCTCTTCGTCCTCTCTCCTCTCTCTTTCTTATTGTAAGATTCTGAACTCTGTTCTTCTGGCCAAATGATCAGGGAAACTCTGAGCGGGAAGAGTAATAGCATTCATACTATCATAGAATTAGAATTTAGAGAAGCAATTCATTTTGACGGCTCGTAGTAACAGGATCCCTCAACTCTGGAGGCATGTGGAAAAGATCAGCTGATGCCCATGATTGAGGAGAATTCATCATCCATGACCATGAGTAGGGTGTGTGGGCTTGGGTCTTGCATAGACCATATTTCAGTCATGATATATTTCTCATCTGAAGTCTAATAGATAAGAATAGCCTGATAATTATAAGGAAACTGAAAGTCTCATAGACTACAATCTCTCAGATCGAGCCTTTGGCCAGCCGTTTTAAAGGTGCAACTTGATTGTCTTACAAATAACAACGAGTATCAACAATCTCGATTATCCAAATTATATTCAAAAGTAAAGTTTTATATCAGCTAATATTTCCATTAACTTGAAAGTTAGTAAAGTGATATTTTAAAACTCGGAATCTTTTGGAATTCGGAAAGACAGCAATCATAAGCGTTGAAACAACGGAACATGGGCTCTTCCAAGCTCAGCGCCGCAAAGAATAGGAAGTTTCTTTTACTCCAAGAACCAAGAATTATTTCAATAGGCTGTGATCTTGTATATATTTTTTTGAATATGTATTACTACTGCTTTGTCACCAACTCTATTGTTCTTCGTATCGAATGCACGTTTCACCTCAAATCTTCATACCTTTCATGAGGATATGCAGAACAAGGGAATACATCTATCTTCCTTTAAGTGCGTGTTGTAATTTGTGAGGTTCATTAAAGTCACCAGTTTCTGAAACGGTTTACGAAATATGGCTAATTCCTTATGCCTGCTATGGACGGTTGAGAAGTATATATGTAGCGCATGGGCATGGTAAACGCAGCGCGTTCCTAGATTTTGGGCCATCTTTCCTATTGTCCATTTTCGGGGATATGTCACACCTCACACGTCAACGAGCACACGTCCTGACATGTCCCAACGTGCAACTTTTTGTTCAACTGCGATGACTTTAGGCTTCCATCAGCCGTTGGAAGGATGGGGGCTTCAGCCAGCCTGGGCTTCTCTCGCATGCAAAAAAGAACAGAGCGTAAAGCCATTGGTGCCCGCCACTCCTATATATTCAAAAAAGATATGAAGTTTGCACCATGAGATAATATCTTTTGAATGACCCTCTGCTGTTTCTTGGTTGCCCCGGGATTACGGAAATATGTCTGCGCACTCTTTTCGATAAGAAACCTTGATATGAATGCCTATTGTTTATATGTCAAAGAGTAGCAAATATAATATTTCACTTACCATAGCACAAGCAGAGCCCAAGTTTGTCACCGAGAATAGAAGATATGTTATTCAGAGGAGCTTGAATTTGGGAACTCAGTGCAGTGTTACCGTTTATCTTTATAGTCAAATGTATTGCCTATCAGTATTACCTATTATTTAGCTCTCCTCAAGAGATCCTGAAGTTGAACACTTCATGATTATGTCATTAGCCATAGATTCAAGAATCTAGCCCCTATTGTTCAAATCTTGACTGACGCTATGTCCACTACTCGTTCTTCTTGTTCAAATCACGGCACATTTTTGTGTAATTGTTCCGACTTACGGCTGATACAAAGTTTTTCCGATGTAAATTTACAGCTGCAATCATGCTACTAAAACTTCTGGACATCGATCTTTTAATATCAGGAAGACAGATCCTATGATAGCAAAAATAACCTCAAAAGTTCTAGTGGATGTAATACAGGGCCATTTTTTGTGTAAATTCAAAGAACAATGACAGTGGTCCCTCCAGAGATCCATTTTGAGGAAGGTCTGAGACGAATCAAGAAAGCCCTGGATTCTCAGATTGAATGGTGAATCGAAAATTCAAGCAATATTATCAACGATATCACTATATAACGCAGATTCCAGAAAATATTGATTTGATCACGTAGAAGTCTTGTAGCTTGTAGTAACTTCAAACGCTGATTGAAAAATTTGACAGATTATGTGTTATTATTGGACAGTGAACTATCAGGAAACCTTCACTGTCTTGGATCAAAAAGATCTAGAGCAGTTCGCACATAGCCGGAGAGAACTTCAGAAGTGCTTAGATTTTAATTCCAAGCCAGCATTACCATTGAATGATAATATAAACACCTACAGCAATTGGTCTATCCAAAGTGTTAGAAGAAAAAAAGAACGATTATGAGAGGTCCGAGCCTGTAATATACGTTCAAGTGGGGTACATGAATATGGCTGGAAACATTTCAGTTATTAAATATACAGCCAATTGGATTCTTGCAAGGATAAAGGTTAACATTCGAATTGCATAGAGCTGCGAAAGAAATGAATAAGGTGAATGGCCCTCTTGATGGTCTTTGCTCCCCGTAAAATAGACCACCAGAGATCGTACGCAACTGAAAATCATGCACGCCCATGTCTGTTTCTTTTCTTTTTGTCCCAATACCCCCAACCATGAGCCATGACTGTGAGGCTGTAGCTCCGATGCATAACAATACATTTTCTGAGACGGACAATAGAAGGTGCCATATTCACCAACTCGACACCACTGGTTGAGAGAAGAGGCATATCAGATTATCATACTCAATGAATATGGGTTTAAGGGAAACTGATAAAGGAAAGAAAATATCTCACCGGATTCTCTCAAGCTCATTTCTCGTGTTCGTATGTCAATGTATGTGACGTTAATTTCTATTCTTTTGTTTGTGGAGAGATTTACACTGGGCTAAGTAAATCTGAGACTGGAGACCATACTATAAGGTTATGCTTGTGAGGAGTTTTTGCTATAGAAGGAACTCTAAGAAGGATTTGGTCACGAAATGGAAGATCGTATCATAGAGTGCCAGTTTCAGGTTGAGGAATCTTTAACATCGGATATGCAGTAAATAGACAGAGAGGAGTGAAATGAACGCCGAACTGATCTCAAAGCTGTTCTACATGATGAAACAACTCGAACATTTCTCTGAAAACTGTAACCCTTGTGATAACCCCGAGAGCGCCCAAGGAGTTAGATCCTTCGACCTTATTTCATTTGAATGTAATTTATCATACCCGCCCACTTGTTTCTTTTTATTTCGCCAGCGATGAGCCCCAGGGTCAATCTCCGAAAGACGCATCCGAAGCGAGCATGTCCCAATAGCGGATGAATATTGTCCTGCCTTTACTATTTTTTCATAGTACTTGCCGCAAATGAATCTATACATCATAGCTCCCTCTCCTAAATATTCCTAGTATCTACTTCCTAGGAAGAGGGCTGGCGAGTTCTAAGTTTTACCAAGATTCAAAGATTCTAGTCTAGAAGGACTGTTGTCGAGACATTATCCTCTTTTCCAAGGAATTTATGTAGCCAAGTCTACCTTCCCAGCTGATAACATTTTCTATACCCTTAGACATATTGTTTCTATTGTCTGGAGGTAGGTGACTAATGTGCACTTGGTCGCTCTGCAACGAAGTTGCAGAAGCAGCACCTACCCAGTGAACACACATGACTCATGAGCGTAGCAATGTGTTTAATATACATCATTCCACAATAGAATAATCGTTGCGTCGGATTTTTTATTGTTGATCTAGACCGTTATCCGCGTATAATCGCAAGTCTTCTATCAAAATCGATATAAGCGTCGGACAAATAAGATATTACTCTCTATTGCTCTCGACGTGACGATGATGTTGTGAGTTCCAGGGTGGCATGTTCGAGATTGCTTAAACCGCACCGTTAGAAACCTTGAACTTTAAACAGTCCACATCCACAGCATTATAGATGAATTAATTAATTCTATACATCACTGTCACCGATGTTACCTACATTACGACGCTGTGCTTTGTTGATAGCTGTTTGTGGCGGTATGTATACGTATCTCTTCCAATTTGTCCAGTGTCCACATCAACACGTAGGAATACTGGGCGAGTTGAGGATTGGACGGGCATATTATCTCACCCTGTTGCGTTTCGGGAATATGAAACCACTTCTGTGCTTTTTTCCAGTGTATATGAACAACAAGGAGATCTGCAAACAACTGAACAGTGAATTCAATGGGTGCCTCTACACTGATAGAGAGACAGCAGACTTTCCCGTGTAATTCTGTGGAATAACTAGGTAGAACAGTATATACGACGTCCGTCTATTCTCGATATGTCCATTTGTCTCCCTTTGTCCTAGAAATGTCCCAATTACGGTTCTACAGTTTCTTTTCGGCGCATGCGTCATTATGTACGCACGCACCACCTCGCATATATGCCCCATGTATGATGTTTTGGCCAAAATCCAAATCCTATCAGAAAAGGCTACGAGGGGTTGTTATATAAACTCACTGAAAGTAACAAGAGGATTATTGTACCTACAAGTGCGAAAGAATTTACCGCGGAGAGCTCAATGCAGAAATGAATACATTTGATAAGAAACCCACACTACCATCGTTGTCTCATCTCATGACTGGTCCCTTTTCGACAACAGCCATCAAGGGTGAAACTTCATCATTGGCAAATGCTTTACCAGCCTCCAAAAAGACGGTGACAAAGAGACCACAAAAGTGTACTTGTAAGCAGGATGGTACTCATATACCAAGACCACGCAACGCTTTCATCTTGTTCCGTCAGCAACACCACCAGAGTGTGCTGGATGAAGGGAATGTTATCAAGACAAACCCTGATGTGTCGAGAGAACTGGGCCGCCGTTGGAGAGATCTGTCACCCGACGAGAAGGAGTATTGGAACCAGTTAGCTGAAAAGGAGAAGAAACGTCACGCTGAGAAGTATCCAGGATACCGCTATGTTCCTAGACGTTTTGGTAAGAAAGGCACTTGTCCACATTGTCGTTCCAAACAGGCGTTAAAGTTACCAACATTAACAAGCTCAAGTCCAAAGTCAAGCACAAGCCCGAAGAGTCCAGTGAGTACTTTGACAGATGAACACGCCATTGCTCAGAGTTTCCTCTCCTTGCGAAACCAAACGCAGGCTGAACAGGCACCACAGCACATACAACACATACAACACATACAACACATCCCAAATATGCCACCACAGCCACCACAGCCACAACCGCAGCATCAGCATCAGCATCAACATCAACATCAACAACAGCCGCAGGCTTTTCCACAGTACCATCACCATCAACCTCATATTCACTTTCACTACCAGCACCATGCGCCTCCTCCGCAGCACTACACATTACCTACCCCTGTGCCTAGTTTATACCAGCCAGCGCAATTGAAACCAACCCTTCCATCTCTCCAGCCCTACACTGAGAAGAGAGAACTCCCAGTGCCATCAAAGAAGGTTTCTAGCTTAGCCAGGCTCTTGAACTGATACAGCCTATGCCTCTTATTAGTTGATGCTCTTTTTTTAATTCTCCCGTCTTAAGCTCTTTATGATGACCTTTTCTTCTTTGATCACCGTAGTTTAGACCAACTCATTGGCGAAGAGAATAAAACAAACTCCTCTTTTAAGAATCGAATTGCGGGCACTCCTCTGAGAGAAATCTGGAGGCTTGGCCCACCAGAGTCGGCCGCAATGGACGTTTGAACAACACAACCTGGAGACCCCTTCAAAGTTGTGGCATAAAGATGGCCATGATGCTCACAAAGGGACTGCAGAAGCTTCTGGTCCTGTTGGTATTTACAGTGGTGATAATTGTTACGCTGATACACACGGAGATTGTTCCTACAGATGCTGCCACCACACGAGGTATCAAACACACCATGCTATTCTATCAAGACATGGTGAAGAACTATACATCCTCTGTTGTCGGGGACATTGCTGAAGGTGTTGAGTCGATAACAGCTGCCATCACGGTACCTGCAGAGATTCGTTCTCTGATGACACCTGCATTTGAACCAGATTCAATTCATCCGAGTAAGGCATTGGCAAAGAACAGGAAGCATATCTTAAAAGTTCTTTCTAAAAAGATCGATGAGCCGAAGGGCTTCATTCTTCCGAGGAAGGAAGACGCAAGAGCTAATGCCACTTTTGTTTCATTGGTGAGAAACTCTGAATTGAAAGGAATCTTGGAAACGATTGATCAGATTGAGGCAAACTTCAATAAGAAATTTCACTATCCTTATGTCTTCCTAAATGACAAGCCATTTACTGAAATGTTCATACAGAAAATCAGAGCTGCAACAGAATCGGATTGTTTTTTTGAGCGGGTTGCCCCAGAAGATTGGGAAAGGCCTTCCGATATTGATCTGGAGAAAGAAGAAGAAGGCATCAAGTACCTCGAAGAGAAGGGTGTTGGATATGCAAGAAAATTATCATACCATAACATGTGTCGCTATTATTCAAGGAAATTTTATAACCATCCAAGAATGCAGCAGTTTCGATACTATTGGAGATTGGAACCAAAAGTGAACTATTTCTGCGATATTTCGTACGATGTCTTCAAATTCATGGAAGTCAACGATAAAGTTTATGGGTACGTGCTAAATCTTTACGATTCTCCAGACTCAGTGAGAACACTGTGGCCAAAGACAATGGAGTTTTTGATCCAAAACCCGCATTATTTACATTCTAATGCCGCAACTACTTGGCTAAGAGAGAATCTTCAGAATCCACAAAATTTTGAGATCGCAAAGGGTTATTCCACTTGCCATTTTTGGAGTAATTTTGAAATTGGTGATATGAACTTCTTCAGGGGTGAAGCTTATTCAAAATGGGTGGATTTTTTGGATAAAGCTGGTGGATTCTACTATGAAAGATGGGGTGATGCTCCAGTGCATAGTATTGGACTGGGACTATTTGCTGACAAGTCTAAGATCCATTGGTTTAGAGACATTGGTTATGAACATTTCCCTTACTTCAATTGTCCACAGAGTGATAAATGTCATGGCAAATGCGAGCCTGGTAAATTCACCTATTTTGACAATCTGAATGACCAAAATTGTCAAGCTACATGGGTTCAGTATGAAATGAAAGAGAAGGATTTGGAGCAGTATTAGACAGATTTTAACGACGTATGCATATTGTCATTGATGTATCTAGTAGAACTCTGAAGCTAATTTCAAGTCATCAGCATTGAGGAAGTCTGAACCGGAGCTCAAAATTTGCCTCCACAAGTTGTTTCTCTTTTCAACCGGCCACCAAGAAACATCCCAAATACGTGTTTGGATGCCCATGTCATGTGCTTTTGCAACGGTAAAGTTCAATCTAGCGTACTGTTCATCGTTCAAGCCTGTGATTGCGATCTCATCCCTGTCAATACCAACAATTGCACTTAAAGATGCTGAGGCAATAGGGTTCAAAGTTGCCGGTGTGTCTTCATTCAATAGTGTCAAGGGACCGTCATTGAAGAAATATCTCGTCTTCAAGGACCTAACATACTCATAAGGCGTATTACCTGTGCCGATCACTGTAACAGGTCTGTCAACAACGTTCGTGCCGTTGTAATATGATAGCCAGTCCTTCTCCTTCAAGGGTTCCAAAGCCTTTTCAACATATTGCCAACTTACCCTACTCTCAGTCTTGACGTCGATGAATAAATAGAGAGTTGCGTGCGGATCAGTATCAAATACACCATTAGGTCTCGCTTCCTTGACGGTGAAAGCATTATCTGGATTTGCCTGTGTTAAAATACTTACCAAGGGATCAATGTAAGCGGATGAAAATGTTCTTTGAGGACCTAAAGCAGCTTCATGATGGCCAACGTACAACAGAGCATCGCCGTCAAAATGCCAGACATCTGCCTCTACAGACTGAACGCCATAACTGAGTGCAGTGAACAAAGGGACATCGCGCCAATAGTCGTTATGTGAGTGTATCTTCTTGATCAAGATATCTCTGGTGAAATCTGAAGAATATCGAGTCACAGGAGATCCCTTGAGGGCCCCAAGGACATCTTGAATTGGGGCAATAGGAGCTGTCAGAACAATGGTGATGACTGAGAAGAAGAAGAGCATTGGGGACAAAAACAGCTTCCCTTGAAGCTGTCAATAAGGAGATTGAGGGAGGGAAATGAATTAAGTCAGAAACAATGTATTCGCTATTCAGTTATGATACTGTGGGGTCGTTGAAGCTGTAGCCAATTGATATCTGTTTCTTGCACTATTCCTTAACAGAGAGCTTGACCATGCCCGAGATTAACTTTTTGTGTCAAAAGTAGGTCCATTTCTTGGAAAGGAAACTGCGCACAAATATTTGCGGTCAGGGGCCACAAAACACGGGGACGTTTCTATCTATGTTAATAGAATCATTACATAACTTATTGATTCATAAACGAAGATTCTATACAAAATATTGGTCTGCCCATCTTTTGAGTAGTAACTTCTCACTGTCCGCCTTTCTTGGACATCTGGGCCTTTTCTCCTTGTTCTGTGTTGTAGTGTTCCGTCTTGCAACGAGGCGAGGTGACTGTTGTAACTTGGAAGTGAAATCCATGCAGAATTGTGCGAGAACATCTTCATCTAGCTCTTGTAAGAGAAATCCAATTTGTTGCAGCTTGACCCTTTGAACGTCATCCTGTAAGCTGAGTGACTCCAGCGAGCTATTGAATGCAGATATGACGTCTGAGCTAGAAGGTCTTGAACCTGATCTTTGGGAGGTAAGCTTCACAGTGCTCTGATTAGCGAATGATGCGTTTTGTGAATTGGTGTTCTCTTGTAAGCCGAAGCCATATTTCAAAGGACTCCTGTTGGTAATGACAACCTCAGATAGATTAGCAGATAGATCAGCACTTTTATCCACAAAACTATCGCTAAAGTCAAAACTGATGCAGTTCTCTTTATCCGCATCACTTCCCACGGTTGAAACATAGTACTTAGTCTCTCTTTGGAGTTCTCCGTTTTGTAAATTCCATTTTTGTTTCCTCTTAACCAGTTCTCTCAATGAGCTATTCCTACCAGCATAGCCTATGAGTCGACTCTTCAAAAGTTTTCTTGCACTTGGCCTCTTGTTTGGATTCTTTTGAAGACACATCGATATAAATTCCTTAAAATCAGAAGACCATTGATCACCAGTCAGTTTTGGAGGATCATTCTCTGGGATCTGGAATAGGACTTTCATAGGTGGGATCTCTGATAGTGGTGGTTTTCCCGAGGCAAGTTCAATGGCTGTGATTCCTAATGACCAGATATCGGCTTTGAAGTCATACTCTTCTTCCAATATAACTTCTGGTGACATCCAATATGGCGAACCAACAAAAGTGTGTCTTCTAGATAAGTTACTAGATAATTGAGTCGAAACACCAAAATCTGCGATCTTGACATTTCCCTTCGTGTCCAGCAATATATTGGCAGCCTTGATATCACGATGGATTCTTCCCTTTTCATGAAGATAAGCTAGTGCAAATAACAGCTCTCTCAATAAAATGGCGATATACTTTTCATTCAAGGGACCTGGCTTCAAAAGATCTGAACAGCTTCCACCATCAAGATATTCCATGATGATCCATAACTTATAACCTTTCACAAAGCACCCATGGTATCGTGTGATCTGATCCAGATGGCACTGGCTGAGGATTCCGATTTCTTTTTGTAAGTCATCCAAGTTTTCCGTACTCTCGAGGTCGATCTGTTTGATGGCGACAAATTCTTTAGTGACGCGGTCCAATCCACGATAGACAACCCCGAATCCACCCTTACCTATTTGTTCGTAGACCTCAAACTGGTTAGCACTGAGATACCGCATGACGGTGTGGTGTGTATTGTATTGCTCTAGAGATATACTTGAGAAGCAGTGAAGTGGTGTAGTAATGTGATGCAATCTATTTTATTGTAGTGTACTGATGTACTGGCGTTATAGTATTGTAGTGTAGGAAAAGGAGGAAAACAAATAAAACCCTGCAAAGTTTGCTCCCTGCCTTGGAAGGAGCCCCAAAATATCCCGATTAATCCAAATTTGAAACACAACCGATGAGATCATTTTCTCAGGAACATCATCGAAAGTTTGACACATCCACTTGGACCAAAAAATTTAGCGGAGTCTCCTAATTGAGTAAAATCAAAACAAATAGCAGGTCCTGTGATGAGTCACATGACCTGCCATTTTGAAAACGGTTCAATTAGCTCTTTAGGAAACAGTCGCGAACTGGTGTAGTGACGGTCGTTAAGGTGTTCGAGAAGTCACCCTGTTTTACCACAAAAAGTGCGTCCAGCAGGAGATAAACGCGATGACACTGTTGAGTAATACAGAGGTATGTTTATGAGTACTGTGGAGTTAAGGATCAAACACTAACAATGCTAGTTTCTCAAAGCCACGGCTGAGCTCTTTGACTCTGCACAACAGTCAAGATCATCATTGTACATAACGCAGAAGCGTCTGACTCCAAATGACCCAGTACAAGGCAGTGAGGGTACGAAGGCCGAAGTGTCAAAGTTTCTGCAGGATACTCCCATCCTCCCAGATTCAAGAGCCATTAAGTCGGAGACCTCATACCCCGTCCTGATAAGAATCTCTGACGGTGCTAGTGATAAGTCAAAGAGAAAAAAAATCTCTACGCAAGTTCAACCGGAACAATTAAGTAAGTTTTGGAAGGAGTACTCTTCAGTATTCAAGGCTGGAGCAGTGGGGTTGAAGAAGAAGGAAAAGGGTAAAAAGAAAAAGAGAAAAGCTACCAAATAATAGTGTAGCATACTCAATGAGTCACGTACAAAAAAAGTTCAAGTATTTGTAGCTCATAACTAATTAATCTCCACAATCAAGTTACCATTGGGCCATAAAATGTTTTCATCTTTGATTTGCCTCTCGAGAGAAGGTTCCAACTCTTGCCTAGGCATTGGAGAGATCAACTTGAATGAAAACTCATACTCAAAGTCCTCTGGTTTGGGTACTGTGGATGAAGAGTTCAATAGCTCCTTCTCATATAACTCGACGTAGGCATAGACTTCCTCCACTGGGGCTTCTTTATTGAATTTCCTAGATATTCTTTCACCGGAGCTCATCCTTATAGCCACTCTCGCATATTCACCTTTGGCATTGGCATCGACCTCAGGTAATAATGTTGAAGATCTCCATTGAAGCCACTGTTGTCTCTTTTGCTCCTTTATCCTTTCCTGTGTTCTCTGTTGTGCAATTTCGCGATCTCTTTCTAGAGATGTCTGGTATGCTTGGTCCTGTTGGTGTCTGATCATACGTGATAGTTCTTGTTGCTGTCTCTCAGATCTTATTGCGATAAGAGTTGGCTCCAATCTTTCAACTTGACTCAAGAACTTATCAACCAGCTTATCAGGGGATACTAGCCCCTGGACTTTAGCCACAACGGATAGAGTTGGTGCAGAAGAAGCAGTACCTTCTGGAGTTTCCTGAGTGTTTGCTTTAAGACATAACAGACCAACAAATGGGTACTTTGAAGCACCAATAGAGTTGGACACCTGATAAGCTTCACTTTCAAGTACGTTACCACCCCACACAAGAATGTTGTGGTCATTGATGAATCCCAGAACCCTTTCATCCAATAAGGTATCCTCCACAAACTCCTTTGTATCATCATTTTCATCACTATGGATATAAACCATCAAGAATCGGGCATCACGTTTAGCAATATAAAGAGCCGTAGTATAACCTCCTTCAAAGAAGTCAATTTTATCATCATTTCTATGAAACATGTTGAAGTCCCTAATAAAATTACGAGCAACCTGCGCTGGATCAACACCTTTAGGTTCTGAACGGGATCCTTGTCTCGAATGAGAGTATCTTTCAGTGATTCTCCTTAGAGTAGGGAATAGGGTTGATATGACGAGGAATACCGCCATAGTGACTTTTTGTAATGCGACAAGTGGCAAATATAGGAGCATCTGTAAGACATATATCAGTTTGGATCTGGTACTCAATGTCATAAAACTCGACGTAGAGGAAATTTCAGTGGTGGATAATGGTAGATATTGCCCATGTTGTATACCCCATGCCTGTAATCTGTGTCTCACATTTTCGAGAAGCCCACTTGAACCTGGTCTCTGTGGAAATGTATTATCACCAAGGTATCCATCTGGCATCGCGTCAGGCATAGTAGTTCTTCTCGAGGTCTGGATCAGTTGCTCATTAGCTGCTCTATTGCCTTCAAAGTATATCAGGATGGCCCTCTCCAGGTTCCACTCTGCGCTTCTCAAATAGGGAATAGCGGTATAGGGTTCCCGTGAGTAGTTAGTGATGGAAACGAATTCGTTAACAAGTTCCTCCTCGTGTTGTGTGAGCGTGTCCATCGGGCGTTTTTAATGTTGTTATTGAAGTACGGGGGGAAAAGACACCCGCGAATTGCTTTCAACGGCTGTTGATGGGGTGGACAAACAATAAGGCAAGACAATCAGCTTATTAGCAAATAGATATATTTTTGTTAAATGTTATTTTACCAAGTTGTAAATTGTTCAATGATAAACATAACGCTAAATACCGAATTTATCTCCCTTATTTCTTGCTAAAGAACTCTTTCATCCGATCGGGAACACCCAAAGGGATTCCGAAGACAGGATTAATCGACTCCAATCTGTCACCTTCACCAACTCCAACGACATCTTCATCTGCAGACCCCACTTTGAACGCGTAGGCAGAGGAGTCAGTGTCAGGTGTGATCTTAGAATCATCCAATTGGAACTTGTTCTGCGCAATTGCAAGGCCCAATAGAACATAATTCGTATGATAGAAATCAGCATTGGTGCTTGGTTTATCTCTAAGACCGCCATACTGCTCATTTTGGCAGCAGCAGAGGATGTAATTCTGCAATGCTGCTCTCGAGACAATCTCTCTCCCTAACACAATATCGAACACAGCAGCAATGCCACCAACCCAGAAGCTATAGCAACCATCAACCAGCTTATTAGTACGACCGCTGAACCCACCCTCCAAGGACATCTGTCTGGAGCTCACCCATTCCGCCAATCTTTCCACGTTCACGTGCTTCATAAATACGTCTTTACCTAGAATCATGAAGGCAGAAACCGCGCAGAAAGTGTAACCTCCATGGGCCTCGTCCCATGGCACACCACCGAAACCACCCTCAAATGTCTGACATTGTTGCAACCATTCAGCAGTTCCCTGTGTAAGCTCTGGTGTTAATATGCCTAGCAACGAGGCAATAGTGAAAGCACAGTATACTGCTCTTGTGTCAACTTCACCACCTCTGTGCATCACAAAGGAACCATCGTCCTGCTTCAACGAGAGCAACCACTTGTATGTACTCTCACGATCAATCTTCGCCCATGCTTCCTCATCTCCTAGTAACGATAACGCAAGAAACCCAGCATATGAGGCGGCAACATGCGCTAATTGGCCCAAGCCACCACCAATACCACCATCCGGATGCAACATTGAGAGGAGCTTAGCCACAGCTTTACGTTTAACTTCTTCTTCAATCCCAACACCCAAGACAGATAAAGCGTTCGAAGACCAATAGATTAACCATGGCTGTGATGCATCCAAGGCCTTGAACATGTCTGGGATGGGTCCTAAGGCCATCTTTAGGTACTTGATATGTTTCTCTTTCACAAGATGTGGCGATTCACCAGTTTCCAGCCATTTATCGTAAATACTTCGTACTTCTTCTTCAACTTCGTATTGACTCTCAGTGGTGTCTGTGAAGAGTTCCTTTTCTAGATCAGTGCCTTGTGCTACCTGTTTCGCCATTGTGTCAAATTGAAGGAGTAAATCTTCATTCCCAATCTCTCGTACTACCGTCTTCTTGCGAGCTAGAAGCTTCATTGTGTATTCAAGAGTGTTCTTAGAAGGCATCAAAGTATGGACTCCACTCTTTAAATTTGAGGGCAATCTCTACAATATTTTGAGCTTCTAATGGTTTCGGTTCACATTGTTGACGATTAATCGGGAAATTCTGCAGTGGGCCACATCATCAAAATCCTCTTTAGACATAAACTACAAAGAAGTTTCGGTTTAGTAATTGAATTAATTAGGGAATTGCTCACACATCCATTCAGCAAAAACGCACAAGCTCGTACCGCTATCGATGGAAACCAATCCTCTCCAGATACCGATCTCGTTGCACTTGATGGGCAATTCCCATGTTCCAAACGGTGTACTCAAGTCCTTCTTAACAAACTTGATGATCTTACCAGATGGGGACTGCACTGCGATTTTTGGTCTTGCTATAGACAAGCTATTCAATCCCTTTGATGGATGCTGTGCAATGGTAAACACATATTCAGCGTTATAAGACAAATTACGGTTCTGCGGTTGCTTAATATATAGATCATTCATCTGGGCAGGGACAGTGGGATAGACAACGACGAAGTCCAACGGTCTGTATTCACCTTCATGCGTAATTGGAATCACCATGGACAGCGGGTGGATGTTCTGTAGCGACTTCTGGGTTCCCTTGGGACCAGAGTATATGTTGACGAACCCAGTAGAGTTATTGTCTGGCAAGTGGCCCTTAATCTTACAGAATCTCTCATTATGCTTCCAATAGATCTGTGCCAGAGTCTTCATGGCAGAGGTCTTTGTCATTATAACAGAATTTACCTCGATGTCTTTTGGAACTTTTAGGTCAACTTCGAAAGTCTCAAACCCTTGCAATCTAGTCAACGCATTGCTGAATTTATGAATCTTGAGGCCATTCTTAAAGAACGATGGGAAACATGGTGGTAATGCAAGTGCAACCATTGGATCAATAGGAGGAACGATATGTTGATGTTCATACTTATCAGGAATATGCGTGTAAATCAGGTCTAATGGCTCAGCAAGGAAGAAGAATGATTCACTTGGTTCCTCAGTCTTGTTTGCAAGAATCTCATAAATGGGATTAGATAGGTTACCCATGGATACATCGATGAATCTCCATTCTCCATTGATGAGCACAGAGTTCCAATAATGTCTTACAATAGCTTGCGGTGTCTTCAATGAACCTTCAGTCAATTCAGATTTCAAGCCCATGAGATCAGAGAGATATTTGAAGAGATAGGCCATTTCATATGGCTTACCCCTCTTGCGGTGGAACAAATCTTCAATGTTAGGATTCTCAACATGTTCAGAGGAGTGCGAGTCTGATATGGTGAAAGTCTCTGTACACAAGATGAACAATGCTCTCAAGTACTCCAATTTACTTGAGTACTTCATCCCTAACTCGTTAGTTATAAAAGCCTCTGGGGACATGGCTGCAGATTGTGGCTTCAACTTTCTAACAAATTGGTCAACATGTTTCAAGCTTATAGCATGCAGGTCGATCTTATGCTCAGTCTGATAAACTTCATTATTGTTTATGGTAGACAATTGCTTATGAGGTTCCAAGATGATATATCCTTCATTCTCCCTCACTCGCTTCTCTCTCATTTGACGTTCTTTAGCACTCAATGAGTTGGCTCTATTAAGATCGATCTTAAATTCAATCCACGAGTTCATCTTCTTGTTGTCCACGGATATGCCGTCCATATTACGAGCCAATTTTTCAACAGATGGTAATGGTGGCGCATCCTTTGAGGAGAAAAACTTCCTTAATAAACCTGTGGGATTCTTTACCTTCTTCTCTTCAACCAATAACTGATTACCCGAGGCACTAGTGTTCATCGCTGAGCGTCTTTGTTGCTCCTCCCATTGGTGTCTCGAGTAAGATCCGGCACTGGTAGCACTAAAGTCACTCATAGCAAATGCACTTTCATTAGAGCTCTGGGAACTTGTGAAGTAGGAACCATTAGAATAACTGAACACATTTGAAGATTGCGAGCCGGATGACTTGGATTGGTTTAAAGTTTCAGGATCATATGGCGCAACAAATTCCTGAGAGAGTTTTTGGTTCTGCTGAACATGTCTTAGGAGATTTGACTTGCGTATTGGGTTCTTGTGAGGTGGATCAGCGTTGCATAAATCTCTGGCAGATGTGAGATTGAACGATGATTTGGACTTCACAGGAACAGCATGTTGAGGCAGAGGAGGTGCATTGTAGCTATATCCTCTATGCTGTTGATCATATGGTGATGTGGCGTCTCTGGAGAGTTTAGGTTGATCAACATGGCCTTTTTCTTGTTGTAATCTGTTAGGAACTGAGCGTGAATGTGGCAATTGAAAACTGCTGTAAGGGCTCTGCGGGGCAGGACCTCTCTGATGATGCTGTTGAGGGCCATAATAATTCCGTGAAGACTGGAAGCTGAACTGCATGTCATCTTCAAAGTAGTCGTTTTGTGCTTGTCTGTTAGATGATGATTGACTTTTTGGGTACGGCGACTGAGGCGAAGTTGATCGGCGTGCATCTTCAGGCTCTCCTGACTTCAAACCAGCTCTAATGGATGATGAGAAGTTCGCCAAATCGGATTTGATGAGTTCCACATAGTTTGAAGGGAAGTTGCCCGTCATCTTATTTCTCTTGAGCCTTCCATGCCACCAGTTACCATCGCCCAAGTCGTCCACTTCAATGATATCACCTTCAATGAAGCCCAAATCATCTTCTTCAGTACCACTCCACGAGTAGATGGTTCTTACGCGGAACGGCGGCTGGGGCACCGTCATTGGTTGTGTTTATGTTCCGTTTGATGCTAATCTTGAAACAAGTTACAGTTCACTCGAAAAAGTGCAGGAAACTTGAAATGCAATGAAGTAAATGGCAGCAATGAAAACAACAGACCCAATTGATTTCTCTTATGAATTTCTTTTATGTCTTCTTTTCCACTTCTGATCTTGATCCTTTCCCTTTTATTGATTTGCAGAACTTGCAATGGCATCGCCAGGGACTAGTAGCCAAACTTCCCGATTTGGAAAAAAGTAAACACAGAAGCAGGTTGGCATGGCAACTTGGGAGATACAAAGATCTGGATCAGTTGGAACTACGCAACTCATGGGAACGGAACAAGATATCCTATATTATGAACCTCATTGGGCCTTGACTTCCTCCCAGAACTCTAGGTTTTTTTGAGACCAGTCCAAGATGGCACTTGTGTAAGACAGGATCATTGCTTTAAGTTCCTCGTCTTTTGTTACATGAAACTTCTGGATTTCCTTCGTTATAGCGTCCGTTACATTGACCAAGTCTCTCTCTGCAGCGACATATGTCTGTTTCAACTGGTTGATATCATCTTTAGTCTTGTTGACATTGGCTTGGCGGACAACCTCAGGGTCAGATTCAATGGACTCTTTGATCATATTACTGATTTTTGAAATTCCAGGGATCTTGAACAGAGTCTGCTTCTTAGGAGCCAATGGTATGACATCCTGGTTCAGGTCATTATCTATTTTCTGCTGTTCTTGCTGTTTGGCCACCTTACGATCAAAGTTAATCTGTCCTGTTTTGGATTGCCCAGCTTCCAAAGCTTGCTCAATTCGCCTTGTCTCTTCCTCAGCCTTATCCAAAAGCTTCATATAATTTAATCTGTGCTTTAGAGATCTCGCAGTGATATCTTTCTGTAGGGATTTCTGCTGTCTAAACTTCAACAGATCCTTGACGACAGTAGCAAACTGAACAGACTCTCCCAAAGGCTCAGAGAAGTCATAGTTGAGAGCGTTAACAAGAGTTTCAGTAGAAAGATAGCAATTATCATGCACTTGCCCAATCTTTTCTAGATTTGAAGCCAATTCCCCATTCTCCTGTAAGCTGAATGCATTGAAGACGGCACCGGCTTCAGAAAGCTCAGCCTCTAAGTCAGTTAAATGCTTCATCACTCTTTTGTTCACCTTTTCGACCCCTCCAGAGATTACACTCTCATACTCTCTAGCATTCGTATCGACAGCATTGAATTTACGGTCTTCTTCACTCTCCTTGACAAATACTACAGATGTAGAAGGCACTGGGAGATATGAATGAGCAGCTGAAGAGTGTGCAGGGTCCAGCGGATCAGCCTGTAGGATAACTTTAGGGATATCTGACAAGGGAGAAGAGCTCAGGACTTCACTCCAGTTAGCATTTGGATCCAAAAAGTTTTGGAACACAGAGCTTTCACGCACACAGTCAACCTTGAGACATCTCTTCAAGAAAACACCGAGCATACGACGCCTATGCTCGATAATAGATGAGTCCTCTTTGGCCTTTGTTGGAGCAGTTGCATACTTGGTGATTGTATGCTTCTCAGGGATTGGTGGGATCACCAGTGTCGGGAAGAGTCTTACAAGGGCGTTCCTCAGACTCTCAAATTCGCTATAACGACGTCTAACCTGCTGGTCATTGCACTTGATGGTGTAGACGATGTAACCTCTGCTTTGTCCTTCACGGCTCTTACCGGCATCCACAATCTCAATCTTGACGGAATCCTTATCCGCAAACGAGTGCTGGAGCGTTGAGGTGTAGATATCCGGGTTGTACACAGTAGTCGTTGTTGCCACAGTGGTGGCGGCAGTCACTTCTGGCTGCTCAATGGGGGTGTTTTGAGTTGCTGTTGTGGTGTCGCTATCGTCTTTGTAGGTTTCATTATCCTCTTCGTTGGTAAGTGGCAGATCGGTAAACTCATCAGGCTCTGCGAAGGGGCTGTTGTCCTCGTCATTCATTGTCAGTGATTTTCAGGCCGTTACTAGGGTCTTCCAATATTAATGAGCCTTCCTCGTTGTCCGGTTGGCAATTGATATGTTTCTTCACCCCCTCCCCCTCTCTCCCAGAAACCGCTTTATCACCGTTATGGCCCACACCACACAAAAATTTCAGCTCATCGCTCTCGGTAGACTTAAACAAAATTTGAGATCAGGGCCACTAGGACACTAGTGAGATGGAGGTACACAGGCTGCTGAGGTTCCTTCCTGAAGAGAACAAGAAGCAGGTCATCAATGAATGTTTAGAGGACCTTTCTAGTGCCTCAAACGTCCAGACATTGGCACAGTTGTTGGAGGCCTTGGACCATCAATCACAAGAAGTGAAAAACATCTCTGCTGAGGTTAGCCAGGTCACAATTACCTGGTTGAAAGATAATACCGCAGTTGAAAAACTCGGCGAACTTCTTGCATTGTTGGTGAAGCTCCCAGATGCTGCTCAAAGAGTGATAAGATATATCGAATCCACTATTATATCATTCTTACACGACAGAAAAACCCTAATTCTCCCACAGGAGGCTATGGAGATCTTTGAAGATGAATTTGATGTCACTAGCCTCCATGAGGCGTCATCAGACATATCCTTGAGTTATCTTCTATCCTTCTTGGAGAGACTCTGCTCTTTCCAGAGAGTTGAAGTTACACCTGTTCTGGACAAATTAGTAATGCTCTTACTCTCCATCCAAGATGAATCAGTGACTACTATTGCTACGAGAGTGCTCAGATGGAGAGATGTAGCTGATGGAGAACTCCACGAGTTTGCGTGGATGGTGATTCCTTTCCTATCCACATCAATCGTTTCTTATCACATTTCCGCTGGATTGATCCTTTGGCTGAGATTCCTCATGAGTACTTCAAAAAAGCAGATGGTAAGTGGAACTTTAGATCGAGTGATCCAAGAGGACGATTATTGGAAGCCAATCCAAACTGGGCTCACGAGTACTACACATGAGCACAGAAAGTACTGCCTTTCCATCTTGAAGCTTTCCATCCAACAGTTGAAGGTTGACGTCGATAACTCCTTGATCTCTTTCACACAGTCTACAAGAAAGGAAGAGGTTGAAGACTGGAAAAGATTCTCTACACTGTATGAGATTGTTGGTGTCGATACAGCTTTGAACCAGGCTATTGCTGCTCATAGTGACATTGTTCACCTCCTCTCACCAGAATCCCACATCAAACCATCTTGGGGTATGGCTTTGTTATGTACTGGGTTCAAGGGAAATATGGAAGCTGTGCGTAAATATGCTCTTGAACTTATGTATTCTGTGCCGAAGGAAGACCTATCGATCTTTGCACACGAATTTCTGACATCCATCTTTTTGAAGTATGCAATTGAGGGATCACATTTCCAAGTTAAGAAGGACAGAGATTCATATACCTGTATTTATGGTGACAAATTAGAGTTATTTGTTGCTAGTTTGATAAAATCTTTGAAGAAGAACGAGAAAGCGTTGCAATCCACGGTTCGCAAGATCATTGAATTATTAGCTAACATCACCACATTCTATGCACCATCGAGAATGTACTTAGTTTCTGGTTTATTGAAAGGTCTCAAGGGGATGTATATCTTAGATTCTGATATGGTCAAAGACATTTACAAACTGTTTGAGTCTACTGCAGAGGACGAAGTTTGCGAGACCACTTTGCAAACTATACATTTGAGATTGTTGAAGCATATCAAGGCGGATGTCCCACTATTACTGGAATCACTGACTCGATTTGTCCAATACAATGGATATGATATCTACAAAGATAACATTGAATTCTTCTTTGACTACATCTCAACATTCCATAAGCATGTTGAGATCAACTATCAACAGAGAGAGGGGGAGTTCCAAGTCATCTACTATTCGTTATTCAACAAATTATCCCCTTCTGATGAATTCTTGAAAGAATTGGCAAAGAGTGGCCTTGAAGTTGATTCTGGCCTTGCAGAATCTTATAGCAAGTTATTGGGATCCTTGATCAAAAATGGCACCACAGAGTACTCAAAAGCCAAGTATTTGTTAAAGCTGGATATGTTCAAGAACAGCTGGAGATCTGTGGACTTGAGACCAATCTACGACTCGCTCTTAAATGATATCCGTGTTGAAAAGTTAGAATTTTTTTCAGCTGTCTTCACTCAAGTTGGCGACGTGTCAGATGTTCCATTTTTCCAATTTGAACAGTTGACAGAACTTTGCAGTGCAGTCACCAGCTATAATACGGATTTCAAGTCTAAAGATGATATGACTGCATCACTTGTGGACGTGGTTCTTTCATTCTTGAAGATGACCCCAATTAATGAAGAGCAATTATCGAAGGTGTTAGACATCTTACAGAGCCAGCTGAGAAACGGTGCCTATCGAGCCTACAAGTCCACATGTCTTACTCTACAATTCCTGTTCAAGAACTATGATGTGGATTTGATTTCTTCATTAGAGATCCTACAAGCTATTTGGGACCAAATCACGGCTGAGAGACTGATCTTATCTCAAAGAGATATGCATATGGCATTCATTGAGACTCTCTTTGATCAGCATTTACTGAGAGACTCCGTCAACAATGAGTACAATGCTAAACTTCTCCTAAAGATGGGTCAAGAAATAATTTGCTTGTCCCAGACAAGAAGATGCCTCCTTCCTTGTCTATCCACAAAGCTCTTACAATATCAAAGAGCTTATGGAGATGAGTTTGAACAGACTCTATGGCTGATTGACCTAATGATTGGTATGCTAGAACAAGTCCAAGACGAGAGTAACATGTTTCGCATTAAGAGTGTCATTGCAATCAAGTTTAATTCTGAGCTATCTTTTGGTGATGACTTGTACCAGAGGGTTTATGGTGCTCAAGAGGTTTCGACAAAGATCAATATCATCTCGATTTTATCCTTGGCAACACAAAAATTCTGTGACGAATATTTTGGTGAGGTGATCAGTGATAGATATAATTTTGTCATTCCTAAGAAGAAGACTGATGGTACAGAGGAGATCCAAAGAGTGTGGATATTTGCATCGTTGTTACTCATTTGCAAATCTATTTCACCTGAGCTCTTGGACTCCACTGCGAGGTTCTTGTTACTTAAGTTGGAAACAGAACCAAGTCCGTGGATAAGAGCCTATATGGAGTGGATCATCGCGATCGATCTGATCAGGAGTAAGAGAAACAGAAGGTCGCTGTTTGCTCTCTTTGAAGACCAAGGTAAACCTACATTGGTCGCATCCGCAGAAAGGATTGCCTTCTTGGTGTCCCAGAAGGTTACTGGTGTTGAAGCACTTTCTTATTTCGATATTTTTGCAAAGCATTTGATTCCAAACTGTGCTTCCAACAAGCCGCTCGTGAGACATTTCTCTAACTCTTTAATTTTATCTGTATACCCTGAAATCCAATCCAAGAAGCTGGAGTTAGCAGTGGATGGTATTTTGAAATGCCTTTATGAAGAGGCTAAGAAATCCGAAGTTAGTGGTAAGTATAGAACCGGTGACGCCCTTCTTTGGGATGCAGAAGAAGATTTTAACTTGATCTCGATCTTTGGAGGTGTTCTATCTCGTATCTCTCCAAGAGTCTTTGAAGCTATTACAGAGGCTGAGTTCAAGGAGTATGTTATTGATGAATTATGTATATCTATTGGCGTAACGAAGCACCCCAAATGGACTGGTATTTCCAAAGAAGAAGGAGTTGACGGTAAGAATATTGTTTCAGATAGCTCTCCACTGCAGACTAAAAGTGGGGCTTGGGAATCGATTCTAGACATTGATCAGAACATGAGAAACATCAAGAGGAGTGATCTAATTGTTGTGAGTTCACTTGTTGACAAGCCACCGAATCTGGGTGGTATTTGTCGTCTCTGCGATGTGTTGGGTGCTGGCACGATGACCGTGGATGACTTGAGGGTGAAGAAGCATCCTCAATTCAAAAACGTTGCCGTTACTGCTGATTATTGGATGCCGATGGAGGAGGTGAAAATTGAGAATATCACTACTTACATGAAAGAGAAGAAGAAACAGGGATATACATTAATTGGATTGGAACAAACTGATAAGTCCATTGTGCTGGGTAAGGACACCATGTTCCCTTCGAAGTCGTTATTCTTACTTGGTAAGGAGGCCGAAGGCATTCCAGGCGAGCTCCTTTCTGAGCTCGATTATTGTGTCGAGATTAGACAAGTTGGTGTCATCAGATCAATGAACATTCAGACAGCCACTGCGGTTCTTGTTCATGCTTATTCTTCAGGTATGCAATTGTGATTGTTTATTTTGTTAGAGATCCAGCAATAAAAAACTTATATTATAATTTATTTCAGTTTGAACCTATTGAACTGATGATTTTAAGAGGAAATGATTTTCGAAGGAGACGATTTTCATGTCCTTCAAGTTCCTTAGTTCTAACTCTCAGTCCAAGAGCTATCAAGAGATTTCAAAATTGCAATATGACTATCAGATTATTCATGAAGGCTAGTGGGGCACCAAGTGCAGCTCTCTCCTGTCTTCTGTTACACTAGATATGTCCTTATCACGAATGCCATGACAGCTTTTACTGTTCTGTAGAATTAAGCGGACAACACCGGGCGATAACCTTTTGATAAGGAAAAGAACAAGAAAATAAGAAAACAAGAAAACAAGAAAACAGAACTATTTCAATTTTACCACCAGAACAGAGTGCGTACCAGGGAGAGACACATATCTTATAAATGCCGTTAGAGAAGCCACCAGTGCTTCCACGGGTCATCGCACTTGTCTCGTCGGTCTTCATTGCCATTGCGTCAGGTTACCCCTACGTGTTTTCGATCTTTGCTCCTCAACTCGTCAAGCACACAGGACTTTCAACGCAACAGGCAGCCAGGTTATCGACAGCACTCAGTTTAGGCGGTTCGCTAGGCGGACTCCCAGCAGGTATCACAATTGATTGGTTAGGTCCTCAATGGGCTAGCGCATTCGGTGGTGTACTCTGTGCCGTTGCTTATTCGATTCTTCATAAAGCCTTTGTCAATCAAATTGCGGACGTGCCACTCTTGATGCTAGCGCTTGCCATTATTGGTTTCTCCTCCGTGTTGAGCTTCTACTCCACGATCAAATGTACCACTGCCAATTGGCCTCACCACAGAGGGAGTGCTGGCGCGTTCCCTGTTGCTTCTTATGCTCTTGCGTCGATGATCTACTCCTATATCGCTGTGAGATTTTTTAAGGATGATACGGGGGGATTGCTAAAGTTCTTCTCAATCTTTTCGCCTTCCATGTGCCTTGCTTGTGCTTACTTTTTGAAGATTATTGACCAGCAGAAGAGGAAAGAACATCGTCCTTCCACTTCGGCTGAGCGTGAATCCCTGTTACGTACACCTTCAGAATCAGATGCTAGTTCTTTCTTCAACATGGTAGAAAGAAGAAAAAGCTTCCAGAATATCCTTAGTTTATGGGGTACAGCAAGAACTTCGAGTACGCTTTCGCTGGATCAGATGAGACCTATTATTAGACCGCCAAAGCATCTCCGAGCTGATAGTGATGCTATATTAGTTGCTGTGGAAGATACACCGGTATTCGTGCGTGAAGGATCACCAGTATGGGATCATCATATTACTAAGGCAATCTTCTCAAGGGTTTTTGTCAAGTTCTATATTATTTTGGGTTGTATGATGGGGGTTGGTCAGATGTACATCTACAGCGTTGGATATGTCGTTGTGGTTCTCAAACAATACGACACAGGGTCTAAGCTCTCAGTAACAGATGCTCAAGCTCTTCAAGTGTCAACTATCGCATTTGCAAGTTTTGTGGGGAGATTGACTTCAGGCCCAATATCTGATGTTGTGAGACGTAGATTGAAAGCACAGAGAATCTGGTGCATCGCTCTAGCAGCACTTGTGATGGCGCTAGGTCAATACCTTCTCACGATCGTGCAGTCATTAGATAGCCTTACAGGTCCATCTTTTGTTATTGGTTTTGCATTTGGGTTTGTCTTTGGAGTGTTTCCTGCTATAATTGCAGATACTTTTGGTACCGATGGATTCACTACTGTTTGGGGGCTGGTAACCACAAGCGGTCTCTTGGTACTAATGCAATTAAGCAAAATTCTAGCTAGAACGTTGAAAAAGAACAGTGACAAAGATGGAATTTGCACACTCGGAGTTGTCTGTTACAAAGACACGTTCGTGATCACCCAATATGTGTGCCTTAGTGCTGCTCTTTTTACAATGTTCACTGTTTGGTATAACCATAGAGTCTCCAAATCAACAGAATAGATAGAGAACCTCCCATTTTTCTATAAATATTGCACCTTCAATTCATGATTTATTGAGTATTACCTCTTTAGGCCATTTTCTCCTATGTTTTACGTAATTCCTCACTTTTTTTTTGTTTAGGTCAATCTCGAAAACATAAACAAAACAAGGTGATGGAAGAATAGAGATCACACGGAGCGTAATCCTGTCCGTGTTCAAGAGAAGATAATGCCGCTCAATCTTGGAGAGATGTCCGCTCTGCTGGATGCACAAATCCTCGGAGAATTTGCTGACGTCCTAAAGATGTACAAGCTCGAGAGCGCGAAGCAGAACTACGATGATTTTGATATAGTAAGACAGTTCATATTTATCACTGCAAATAAGGCCCGCAATGTCATACAGGAGGGTAGACAGCAAGATGAATTCGAAGACTGGGATCTTGAGGTGAAACTTTGGGACTTGGTGGAGAACTTGTTGAAATATAGATACTCTGATAAGCCATTACAGATTAAGACTCATAGTTTCAATTCTGATGTTGTCTACCAAGAGAAGTATTTCAGAAGTAACCCTGCACTTTATGAGATCTGGTTAATTATCAGCTGGGTCCAGAACAATGCTATAGAGGTGGAAAGGCCGAAATTGACTGGATCTAAATGGTTTAACACACAGCTTGCAAACACCCTCGAGAGTTATGATAGCGACGCCCCAATCCGTTCCAGAAAATCATTAGATCCAAAAGACTCCGAAGAAGAGTCGATATTTTACAAATACATCTTCCAATTGATTCTTTCTGGAAATTATAAAGAGGCTTCGATGGAATGTGAGGCTACCAACAACTGGACGATGAAGATGATCTTATCAGGTGTTAACAGCTACTTGGATCCTACTATTGACAAGGAGATGACTGAAGATATTGGTGAAGCTACGCATGGTATCAAGAAAAAGGCTCTTTGGAGACGTACAGTATATTTGCTATCCAAGAATGATGATCTTAGTCCATATGAAAGAGCCATTTATGGATTTCTTGCTGGTGACCTGTCACCTCTGGAACTTTCTTCAAGTTGGGACTCCGATCTCGTGATCTATTTCAATCATATTTTAACTAATGAAGTCGAGAAAGCATTGATCGATGAGGGCAAAGTACCAAAGGAAGACTTGATCATCACATTCCCAAGAAATGATATAACGGTACAAGATGTGCTCAATTCAGTAGCCAACAAGAGAAAAGCGGAAAGTGAACATCCATTACGTGTTTTGATCGCATCTATAATTACGAAGAATATCCCAGCGATCATCCATTCTTCATTGAGCTTCGTTGGAAGCATTATGCTGGGTAATGATGACTCCAATGAGATCTTGAACGAGTCATACGCCCTCAGGGTCGTCACGCATTTGGCTATCTTCATCTCAATCATCGATCCGAGTGCTATTGCCATCGAAGAGCGTTCCAAACTCATAACAACATATATCTTGGTACTGAGATTACATGAGCAATATGACTTGATTCCATTATACGTGTCATTCTTGCCAGATGTTGAGGCTAGGGACGCTTATTCCTTGTTTTTAATCGATTTGTTCGATACACAGGAGAGGATCAAACAGTTAGAGTTGAGCAGATTATACAAATTACCGTTGGAGAACATCTTGAAGAGAACAGTGGAAAGGGTCTTCTCTACCACCGAGGAGCATTATCAGATCGGCGGAGGTGTTACATTACAGCCGACCAATGATATTGATATGAAGCTAATGAGAGGTGTTGAATGGTTTGTGGAATCGAGAATGTTCTCAGACGCTATCCATTCTTCTTTGTCACTTTATAGAAGATTCTTGTTGAATGGAAGAACGAAGGCCGCACAGGAGTTTTCGTCCAGAAACTCTATTCAGCAGTTGCTAAAGCAATATGACGTTGAGAGCATGGGTGCCCTTGTTGAGAAGGAGGTTTCACAATCTGAAAGGGATGAACTGCTACAATACGGTGCATTGACAAGATCTTTGAATGCCATTGATGATTGGCAAGGTGGATCAAAACCATTGTCATCTTACGCTTTCATTGACAACATCAACAGGGTATCTATACTTCTGAAAGAGGTTATTTCCACTTTGTTTTTAGATCTTTCACAAACAGAGTATGAACCTGCTTTGATTGAAGAGCTTCGTTCTCTATACATCCCGTTCTTGATCATTCAGCTTCACAATATTTACTTGGACAGCAGATCTCATAGCTCGTCGTTCTTGAGAGATGCGTTGGAACTCACTAATATCGTGGCAAGTGAATCCACCAAGTTTTATATCCTATTTCAAAATTGTGATCGTTTGAAAGAGTATCTTGGTATGGTTGCGAATTGTGCCGCCATTGCCGCGGGTGAAGGTCTATAGACTACACTGTAATATGATTTGTTTGTTCCAGATTCTGTTATACAAGAATTAGTTAAGAGTAGCAGCCTTCTCGTAAAGAAGTTCAACAACATCAGACATGTGTTTAACCACTTCTAAACTGCAGTCATAAGTAGCATCTCTTTGAGGTTCATCATATATGTGTAACCAACCATTTCCTTGATCCAGGACGCCAAAGAATACTTTATCTAAGATCATTTGACTCAACTTACCCTCCACCTGTTTGACATCAAGTCCCACAATTTGAGATATATGTTCAATTTCCACGACAGAGAATGGCTCAATTACTTTAACCAAATTTTGCTCCAAAAGTGTGTCATATAGAGCGCTGAAATGGGATTTGATGATTGGGTCAGATGACAATTCTTTACCGTACAAGAGTAAAGCCTGCTCAAATTCTTTTAAGGATCTATCTGCGTACGCTTGGGAGATTGCTTTCATGGCATCGATCTCCTTAGAGTTATATTTGGAAGCGTACTTGGAGGTCAAGATCTTTTTCACATCATCAATCAAGTTCAACATGATCTTACTAAGAAGCATATATTTGAGCACCTTGATTGCACTCTTTTCGTCTCCCTGTGTGTTGTATGCTTCAAATGCTTCATAGAAGTATGAGAACGCAGTCTTGTAGTCTTTATCTTCGGCATGGAGGATACCACTCATATTATCAAGTTCAGCTTGTGTGGAGGTTGGACAGTAAATTGAATTTGCGGATGTTCTAGCAGAGGTCAACGCAGCTCTTGCCTTAGCCATGTTTCTCAAGGAATGGTATACTTTAGCCTCGAGTAATTGAACTTCAACAAGGGATGATTTATCATCGAGTTTCTTGAACTCTCGTAAGAGGTTATTGATGATAGAAAGAGAATTTTGGTATGCCTGCTTCTTCTCAAAATAGACAGTTGCCAGTCTAATATGCAATGATTGATTCAAAAAGGTTCTCTTCTCTTTCACTGACCACTGGATAGAGTCCTTCAAAGCCTCGATTTGAGCATCAGTGGCATTTGGGACGTTATCGAACAAATCAATGAGATGGCGGATAACTTTGGCAGCCTTAGACTTTGCTAGCGTGCTAATCACCGATCTGGCCTCTGGAACAAGGGCAGAGAGCCTTTCAATCGCATGTTGTCTTTGGAGGAGATCACCCAATTCGTAGATAGCAGTCTCCTGGTTGGAAAAGTCATGTGTCTCTGGCTTTGTCTGAATGATTTTGTGATACAATTGTTCAGCCTTGGCATTGTCATTGGCTTTCACAGCTACTCTGGCGTCGTCGAGTGTTGGTACAGTCATTTCAGATGCTTCTCCTTCCGTTTCTTCGTCTTCGTGCCTGTGCTTTCTCTGTTTTGTAGCAGTTTGATGTTCGTTTTGTTCGCCACCTGAACGGCCAACCTCCGGGGAAGTTTCTTGACTTCCGACCGTTTGTTTTGATTTTTCCTTCGATTTATCGAACTTCTGGGAAGACAATAGCTCTTGGAAGGGTTTGGAGTATTGTTGCGGGTCCAAAAGGATATTGGCGGTTGTTATCTGGGAGGATACTATTAAAATGTCTACATTGAAAAATAAGGAAGACCAGGAGTATTCTAAAGACCTCTTTGGAGGGTACTACAGAAAGAACTTCGATGTGTTCAAGGCTCCAGAGGAGCAAGTACAACAGCGATTCAATTTCAAAATGAGACATCTGGGAGCTGGTGACAGATCCACAGACGATATTAACTCTGGTAACACCTCGCTTACTTATTCACCAAGCAGAAGAACCCCAACACACAAACAGACTTTGGATCTGAATTTTGATTCTACCAATCCATCTTTGGCTATGATTAATCAAAAGACTAACGCTGCTTCTCAGCAGCAGAACCAACAACCTCTTTGGTTCAACAATCCAAAGAGAAGAGCCAATCCTTCGCATGCGATCAAGAGAGAAGCTTTTGATGAACTCGAATCGGAGTCTAACTTCTTGACCAAGACTAAATCTAACCAAGGTTCTGGCCCAGGTTTTAAGAGTTTGACTTTTGGTACTAGAAGGGATAACACTGAAATGTCACATGTCAATGCATTCTCTGATGAATTACCTCCCTCTAAGACTATTTCTGATCTGCAGCGTGAAGATAACTCTGATTCCTACCTTTCAGTGAATCCAACCAATGCCAATACTTCTATCATCTCTCAGAAACCAATTGGTGAAGACTCCGGAATATTTGGAGCATCTAATGGCACTCCAACTTTCCAACGCTCTAGAAACATTCTTCCTGACCACCTAACCAAATCCGACAATTCTGCATTCTCTACTCCAGTCAAGCAGGAGCCTGGAAAATCTGATACTCAAACAGGTTTGTCAAGCCCATTGAGAAGCGATGAATCTGCTGTCCTGGTCTTTGGGTATCCCGAATCTATCGCTAACACTGTCATCAAGCATTTTGCCAAATTTGGAACCATCCTAGAAGATTTTGAGGCTACAAGGGTGGATCCATTGTTTCACAAGCAAAATCATAAGGTCTATCCAATATTCACTGGTAATGGATGGATTAAACTGACATATGATAACAGAGCCTCAGCAATCCGTGCGCTAGAAGAGAGTGGTACAGTGTTCCATGGTTCCATGATTGGATGTGTTCCATACTCTAAACAAGCGATTGAAAACATTGCGTCTATTTCTATCCCCACATCAGAAGATATCGGTGAGAGTGATATAGCATTACAAAAGAATAATGCTATTCAAGACGAGAACGACCTGTTGAGTTTCACAAGCAATAGTCAAAAAATCAGCTTAAAAAATGATGACAAGATCTTTGTTAAACCAAAGAATGAGAAGACCAATCTTTATTCTTCAAGACCTTCAAAGGAGGAAAAGCAGATGAATAACTCTATGTTCAGTCGAGTTAATAACTGGTTGTTCGGATGGGAGGATCTTTAAAATTTGTGTACTACTACTAATGGAATCTCCAAGCTAAGAATATCTGTATTATATTTAGTTGATTGTTTTCCTAGACAGTGGTGATTGCTGGTATCCCATTCTCGTGGTTCTCTTCCCAGGAGAAAACAGAGACTTTCTCAATACTGGGGTCTTCTTCACTGGTGTGAATTCGCCATCCGTGAAAACCTCAACAGTTTCTCTTCCCCTTAGATCATGAGTCTTGAACAATTTTTCTGTTCTTCCTGGCGAATAGTACTGAATTGAATCATGATCATAAGGGCCTCTTGTTGCATCCACTGCAACTTCCCTCTTGGCCACTGAAAGTTTAGGTCTCACATACTTGCGTTCATATTCATCAAACGTCTCCTGATATAACACTTGCTTGTCTTGTATGAGTACGAGATAACCTCTGATGATGACAAAGTACAGCACTATGGATGTGAGTTTCAAGAAAATCAGATTTGTGAAAGACGATTGGGCCATGTATAAGAAGGCAATATTGAAAGGAGGAAATGAAACAAATAGATATGTTGAGAACTTTGAAGGATTCCACATATTCAATTCCCAATATGATTCCACGTCACCGCTATCGTTTTGCGGCTTGATCCATGGAAGGAATGACCACATTGATGCCCCAGATCTTGCCACTTTTCTTGCCGAAGAAGTATGGTGTATCGTATCTTTATTGAAGATAGCATAGGTCTTAGTCTTGAACATGAACAACAGTGTGTTGATGACATTGGTCATGATGATGACAAGTTGTAAGAATGAGATGCATCTTTGGAACAAGGAAGTCTCTGGCTGAGTGTTGAAATATTTCGAATCGCGCAATACATCATCCCTGTAATCAAAATAGGATGAGCGCTCTTTCTTCACAGTGGTATGGTCCTGCGAGAGTCTGATGAAGAAGTATAGAGTGGTTAGGGTGAACCCAAGAGGGAGTGCTATTGTCTCTGAATATGAATCCCAATCGATCAATTCACGTTGTTCATTCAATTCTAACAAGAGATCAAACGGGTACGACTTTATACGAGACCAGAAGCTTTGTTTTCTCACGAATCGGGCCATTCTATTATTTGTTCTCTGTCCGTTTGATTTTAGTCTGGCCTTGGATGTTGAAGTTTTCTTTGTTTACTTTTCGCTACAGACCAACGATTAAAACATTATCGTCAAAATTAGGGCTCATTTAATTAGCTCTAACTTGTAGTCACTCCCGATTTCACCTTGCAACTCTTCGTTTCCTGGTTCAAACCTTTCAATAAGCAATATGACCTGGTCTCTATCACGCACCTTAACATTTTGGATCCAGATCCCATGTAGAGAATCATCAAAATCACTATTCACAAAGATCGCGGTCCCATCTTTATAGAATAGACTTGCCCTTATTGCAGGTCTATAAGAGGACAAAGAAGAATTTGGTGTCCAAATATGAACGCTTATAATCGTTTCTCTTGGAGGATTGAAGAAGATCTTGAATCTGTTCTTATTGTTCCAACGAAATTTGAACGGCTTAGTGAAGAGCCCGAGTCTTGTTGAGATAGTTGTTACATCAACTTTGGTCGAAGAACTCACCAGTAGCTTGAATGGAGTGAGTACATCAGGATCATATGTGGACACCACTAGTTTATACTTTTGGCCTGACTTAAGAATAAGTGTCTTGACCATGAATCCAGGAGAATATTTTTCATTAATTATTGAAGCTTTTGAGCTGAATGGTTTCGAATCCTCAAAGAACAGTTGCATATTGACCAAAGTATCCAAATCAGGATATAGCTCTAGTGTCAGTTCCACGTCCATATGGTTCTCAGGTATATCAATCAAGTATTGTGGATTTTGCGCGTAGCTCTGATAAGACCAGTTCCCACCACAGCTATCAACGTCCCAGGAACTTTCAATCGTCTTCAAGTGCGATAATTTTGACAATGCTTTCTGTAATATGATGTCTTTTGTGGAATAAACATGCAGAGTGAAGTTCTGTGGCTTCACGGAGTCATTTAAAATGACGATGGTGACACTTTGGCCAGCCTCTAAGGTGAGTTCAGTGAGATGGAGTCCTGTGTTATTGGCAAAATTTTGAACCAGCGGTACAGTTTTCGTGAATAGCTTTTCCCCATCTGATTGGAAAATGCCCAGATTTATCGACGATGGTTCAAATCCTAGGTGTTTTTCTAACAAGATTTTGTTGGTTGACGAAGATGACTTAATGTTCTCCAGACGGAACTGTGGTAACTTGGACATTATCTTAGAATAACCAGGGTGTATGAGATTTATCTTCTTATGGATCATCTCAGCAGGGTTCCAGTTCAAGTATAATGTATCAAAGTTTTCAAATATCTCATTAAAATTCATCAGGGATGTATTGCGTCTCCAAGGATTTTTTACCACAATAGTCCTAGTGGAATCATGCATTTCAGAAATGGAATAATCATGATTTGAAGCGTATTCTGATGCTGAGCTACCGGTACCAAGTGCTAAGACCACTTTGTTTTCCTGAAAACAGTGATATAACTTCTTCCATAGAAGATTCATATCTGGCCTTTGTAATGAGGTGATAAAATCTGGAATCCACCCTAATAGCATAAACGTATCAATGCTAGCATTTGAGCCTTTGAAGTCATACCCGTGTCCATGGGTCTTGAGATAGGCCTTTTCCAAGAAGGCAGGCCATAGGAGTCTTGCATTTGTCTGTGACTGGACATAAAGAGACTTGTTCCGAAGCCTCGGTAACGAATTTCCCACTTCCACTAGCCTTTCACACCCATTGAAATGTAGTTGTATAGCATATCTGTTGGACTGGTCATGTGGGGCAATTAGTTGGAGTAAATTTCGAGAATTATTTCTAGACAGAGAAATCAATGCAGTGACAAAGGAACAGTTTTGCAAAACGTCTTGATATATGTGATTAGCTCCATCTACAGACCATTCTTGGTCTGTTACTTGAGCATATGATATCAGTTGGTCTTGAAATTCAGGTGGAATGCGCAATTGGTCATCGAATGTCTCATTGGATGTTATATGGATGTAATCATAAAGAACTGGTGGGTATACCTCACCGTTGAGAAACGAAGAAAGCCACTGTAATGTCTGATCTAAAGACAAAGGCTTATCATGCTTGATCATCTCATACAAGCCCATAGTATCATGGCATATGTTCTTAACCAATTCACCTTCATCATCCGGAACACCGCTCTTCAGTATCTCATTCAGGTGTGTGATCACTGTGATAACGTCTTTCTTTGCGGTGTCTTTCTTTCCTCTGGCGTAATTCCAGTACACAACATCCAGCATTGCCAGCACCTCTGAAATCCCCATATTCATACAGTCGAATAATCTGAAACACCTTCGAATTTCTAGTAGTTTCCTGTAATGTAATGAAGATGAGACAGATAAGTCAAGCCAAATATAATCTCGAGATTTTCCGAGGCCCTTTCGCCCTCGGTGAAGACGTCATGCTTCGACCTTCTCCAATGACATAATCGTCACCCCACCATTCACTACCTCTTAATTACGTAATATGTATGAAAGCTCATAGCCACCTTTCTCCTCCTATTTAATTGCCATGGCAACCAAATCAGATTTCTAGTTTTAGTGTGTCTGCTATTTTTGCCAGTGGTAGATACTTCGCAGGGGTAGGGCGGATAGATGAACTCGGAGAGCAAGGAGTTTGTGAGATTTCAGAAGAAGTAGTTAGTAGATGAAATATATCTTAGTCTATATAATTTATTAATGAAACCGTAGACACTGATAAACAAACCAATGAGCACTTTCAACTTTTGTCGCAGCCTTGAGCACCAGATGTGAACAACCTCACAAAATTTCAATTGCGGGCGCATTTTTCAAACACTTCAAACCAGACAAAAAAAACAGGGAAGGCAACTTCTAAGAAGTACCACACGGAAAGGACATATTTTACTCATATTATAAGAAAGGCTGCTTCTGGGTGTTGAGATAAGTGCCATTCATCACTGATATCAGTTAAAACTGTAAAACAAATTGATTGGCCTCATAAGACAGGTCATCCAGAGTGACGCCAACAGACATAATCAACACTTGCCCACGCTTTACGCTATCTGTTTACAACAGAATCAATTAACAATACCTCCACTATAAGACTGGACGATTAAAATGGGAGTGTGTGCCTCCAAGGAAGAGCACACTAGTTCCCCCACAGCAGCAAGAACAGCCAAACCTTCAAACATCGAGAAACCAAAGGCGTCAGACACAAACGGTAGTACTGAGTCATCGGAGCAACGGGACGTCGTGGGATCATTGACCGATGTTGATGGAACTCAGAGCCGTAAACAGTCATTGGTGCCCTCTATATCATCACAAGGCACTTCCTTAAAGAATGCTCTTACAGCACAGTCAAATGGCAAAGATAGTCATGAATACACCAAAGTGCTCTTATTGGGAACAGGTGAAAGTGGGAAATCCACGATTCTACAGCAGCTGAGGATTTTACACTCCAATGGGTTCACAGAGCAGGAACTCTACGATTTCAAACCTTTTATCTTCAGTAACATTGTCTCCTCCGCTAAGGATTTGGTCAATGCATATAAGCAATTTGATATTACACCGCAAGGTATAACACAACAAGACTTGGATGAGATCCTGAATGCTCAATCACCAGTGGACCCTTCGGCATCTCTTGACCAAAAGTTGGCAAAGAAGATCGAACTCTTGTGGAGATCACCGAGCACGAAGGATTTGATCAAGTCCCATAGACAGGAGTTTTACTTAATGGATTCTGCAAGCTATTTCTTCGAGGAGCTCGATAGAATATCTCGGGATGACTATATGCCAAACACAACGGATATAGTGAGAACAAGAAAGAAGACATCAGGTATATTTGACCTCAAATTTGAGCTCCAGGGCCTCAAAATCCATATCTTTGATGTTGGTGGACAAAGATCTGAGCGGAAAAAATGGATCTATTGCTTCGATAACGTGGCATCGATCATCTTTTGTGTTGCTTTATCTGAATACGATCAAGTGCTACTGGAAGATAAAACCAAGAACAGATTGGAAGAATCGCTTACTCTCTTTGACTCAGTCGTCAATTCCCGTTGGTTTTCAAGATGTTCCATTATCCTGTTCTTGAACAAAATTGACGTGTTTATCGATAAGCTAGCATATTCACCTTTGGAAACACATTTCCCAGATTATAAAGGTGGTGACGATGCCAACAAGGCTGCAAAATATATTCTTTGGAGATTCACAAGGGTGAACCGATCAGGATTACCAATTTACCCATACATCACACAGGCTACAGATACCAATAACATGAAGTTGGTGTTTGTTGTTGTTAGAGAGAGTATCTTCTCTAACATCTTACAGGATACCGGGCTGTTATCGTGACCTATCATTTTCCTTTGTCTTAAGTACCTTTCGATGAATCACTCTTATTCTTGTGACAAAAAAAAACCTCTGTTTTGTTTGATTTGATGTTATTGATTTCTCTTTCTGATGATTGTCTAAAGTGTTTTGCATGCACTGCTTGGTTCTGGTAACTATTTAATGACATGGATTTATGCATTGGACTTGAATTAGTGTAGAGCTTTACTCAGTCAACATCTTCACATTTGTTGATGGTCATGAAGTAGGTTCTATGCTCGAAACCATGCAATAGCTCCCATGTAGCTTCCTTAGCATTATCATGCATCTTCTTGTTCCATTCTGGGGTAAAAACACTATCGAGATAGTGTATACCTGTAAGTTTCACCACATCTTGATCATGGGGAAGCTCTTTGCGTTCAATCAAGAACTCTACACCGGCTTGCTGCAACGTTGGTGGTAGCATTGGAACATAATCTCCATAATGAACTACCCTAATCATTCCAGTTTTGAAATTACCACCTCTTTTCAAATGCAAAGACAACTCGTGGGAATTGAAAAGTTGATTAACCCAATCAGCCATCTCCGAGTTAAACAATTTAGGTCCAGCATACGTAAATACCAAAGGCTCGAATCCTCTAGCTTTGAATTCAATACCACATAACGTTGCCAATGCAGCACCAAGTGAATGGCCCACTATGATCAAATGATAATCAGTGTATTCAGAATAAAGTTCTTTCACATGATCGACCAACTCCTTATTAATGGCATCCGAGTTCTTGTAAAAGCCAAAATGGACTTTGCAACCATGACACTTTGGGATATTCGGCTGCCATGATTCATAAACAGGTTCATACTCCACGGGTTTGATCTTGAAATCACTAACCCAATCAGCATTCGTCACTGAAGCTCTGAATGCAATTATGATCTCCTTGCTCCTAGGATCAACAACAACTAGTGCTGTACCAGTTTCATCAACTGGAGCTTCTCTGATCTTTGTGATCATTGAATCGCTATTTCTAGGCTCATAACAAAAAAGGGTATCACATCCACCAGAAGGGAAACGGACATTCTCAAAGATCTTTCCTTGCGAGATACATGAGGTCAATTTGGCAAAATGACCATAGTGGACTAGATCACTATAGACTTTAGTGCTGTAATCACAGAGCACAGTGGTGAATACAACGGAAACGTCGAGAAGATAAAGGAGTCTCATGTGGATGGTCGTTCTGATAAAGGCGTCTATGTTCAACCATTCAATAACTTGATTGATTCACCCTCGAAGCTTAGCACTTCTTCTAAGAACGCATAGTGGAATTTATCAGGATTTGAGAGTATAGAAGTGCAATTGGTTTTTGTGTCACTTCAGATTAAATTGTTCACAACTGCAAGCGGACAGGACTCAAAGTACTTTATGAATCTCCTTTGAGGATCATTTATTCATCTACTTGGGGCATTTGCACCTCTCACTTCTGTTATAGAGTGGCAATAATGTCATCATCTCTGATTGTTTGTTGCTGTTGAGGAAAAGCTCTTCGTCAGCCGTTGGTGAACATCGAGGGCAAGAAGTGGTTATAGCTTCTCAGAATTCCACAAAATCACAGGAATATAGCACTAAATTGAGCAGACCACATGTTGATTATCAGACGTTCTGAAACACCTCTAGCTGGCCCTAGCTTAAATCCTTTTCTATTGTTCTCCAATTACGGTTAGTCAAGCTCAGAACATTCCAAAAACGATAGCGATATACTCCGTCTTCATTGACGCAGTTCTCCAGAAAAAGAAGCTAATATTTATAGACACGATCATACCATTCATTAATTGAAAACCAACACCTGACCCAAGCCTCTCCTATCAATTGATCCTCAACAGACCTCAGTTTGCATCACATTCAAGCCTGTTTTTCTCTTCAGCAACGCGCGACGTGTCAAAATTCAACAGACAAAAAACGCGTTCAAACTGGAACGAAACCTGTTCATCAACTTCCCAACCCTCTAATTCTCAGCTCCACTGTTTTAACTCCCGCAATGGCAAAGAAGGTGAAGTCCCCTGTGCCACCGCACGAGGAGTCTAAGACTTCCGAAGTGGACCCAGTGCCAAAGCTTGTGTACAAGCAGGGTTCGATGCGCCCATTCCTAGTTACCACTCCGCCAAGTGGTTTGGCAAAGTCACGTACCTCGAGCACAAAGAAGGATTACATCTACTTGGTCTTGCTATCTGTTATTGGATTCGTTGTCAGATTCAAAGGATTGTCCTATCCTGACTCTGTTGTGTTTGATGAGGTTCATTTCGGTGGGTTTGCGAAGAAATACATCAAGGGAACTTTCTTTATGGATGTCCACCCACCATTGACTAAGATGCTCTATGCTGGTATTGGTTCAATGGCTGGTTTTGAAGGTAACTTTGACTTCGAGAAGATTGGTGACAAGTTCCCAGAGACCACTCCGTATGTTCTTATGCGTGCTTTCCCAACACTTTTGGGTCTCGGTACTGTGATCTTGATGTTCTTAACTTTGAAGGCATCTGGTGTTAGATCGACTGTTGCCTTCCTTGCAGGTTTGCTTTTGATCTTTGAAAATGCTTATGTCACTATCTCCAAGTTTATCTTGCTGGACTCTCCTTTGGTCTTCTTTATCGCAGCTGCAGCTTACGGTTACAAGAGATTCCAAAATGAGGTCCCATTCTCCATGAGATGGTACAAGGCTTTGATATCTACAGGTGTTGCTCTTGGTCTCGCCGTTTCATCTAAGTGGGTGGGTTTGTTCACCATCGCTTGGGTTGGTTTGCTCAACGTCTATGACTTGTGGTTCTTAATTGGTGATTTGAGCGTTCCATTGCCGAAGCTCTTTAAGCAGACAGCATCCAGGGGTTTGCTGTTACTCGGTGTCCCAAGTGTGCTGTACCTCGTTTTCTTTGCCATCCATTTCGAAATTTTGAACAAAGTTGGTGATGGTGCTGCATTCATGTCTTCCGCTTTCAGAACCACTTTAGAGGGTAACACCATTCCGAATAATATATTGGCTAACGTTGGTGTGGGTTCTTTGGTTTCTATTCGTCATGTGGATACTCAGGGTGGTTACTTGCATTCTCATGATCACCTTTATGAGACTGGTTCCAAGCAACAACAAATCACTTTATATCCACACTTGGATAGTAACAACATCTGGAAAGTGGAATTGTACAATGTCACTGAAGATCCAATTTCCTTTGAGCAGATTCACGATGGGACTAAGATCAGATTGAAGCACATCGTTACTCATAAGCGTCTACATTCTCATGATCATAAATGTCCAGTGACTGATAACGATTGGCAAAAGGAAGTATCGTGTTACGGTTACGAAGGTTTCGGTGGTGATGCCAATGATGACTTTGTCGTTGAGATTCAAAAGAAATACACCAAGTCGCCAGAAGCACAAGAGAACTTGAGAGCTATTGAATCTGTTTTCAGATTGCGTCACGCTATGACAGGTTGCTACTTATTCTCTCATGAGGTTAAATTACCAAAATGGGGATTTGACCAACAAGAGGTTACTTGTGCTACTCAGGGTATTGTTGAGAAGAGTTTGTGGTATATTGAGACAAATGAGAATGAGTTCTTGTCAGCTGATGCTGAGAGAGTCTCTTATAAGACCCCATCTTTCTGGGATAAACTTGTCGAATCCCATAAAACAATGTGGCGCATCAACAGTAACTTGAATTCTCCACATGCTTGGGAATCAGCTCCAACTAGTTGGCCATTCCTCCTCCGTGGTATCAACTACTGGGGCTCTGATGACTCTCAAATCTATTTGCTCGGAAATGCCCCTGTTTGGTGGACCTCTACAGCATTAATCTTTATCTTTGCCGTCTATGTCGTTGTTCAGATCTTGAAATGGCATCTGGGTGTTGCTGTGGGTGATGAAGAACACGTCTATAACTTCAATGTTCAGACCCTTCATTATATTGCGGGCTGGGCTATTCATCTCTTGCCATCTTTCTTTATGGCACGTCAACTGTTCTTGCACCATTATCTTCCTGCTTATTACTTTGGTATCTTGGCTTTGGCTCACTTTATGGATATTCTGGTGTCATATATCTTTGTCAAGAGAACTGTTATCGGCTATGTATTGTTGGGCGCCTTCACTCTCAATGCTGTGGTGTTCTTCGTTACATATTCTCCATTGATTTATGCAACGTCTTGGGATAATGCTAAGTGTCAAGCTTCTCAACTGCTCTCATCATGGGATTATGACTGCAGAAAGTACAAATAAGAGACATAAAAAGTTTAACATTAAACTACATATTTTACAATTTAGCAGTTGCTTGTATTTCAACTTTCAGATTCGAGGTGTTCCACCAGCGTCCTTAGTTTAGATTCTAATTGAGCATCTTTAGAGACTTCCTCCATCTTTTTGATATTTTGAATGAGGTCGAAAGCCTCGGACCTTAGTTGCTGAGCTTCCTGGGCCAGACCTTGTAGCTGTTCGAAGAGATTTGTGTTCTGAGATTTCAAAGCATCTAGTTGGTCTTGAAGGTTCCTGAAGTTGCGCTCCTTAAGGGGTAGAAGATGACTTGAAACAATATTAACCGGATTTAGCTGGTCAATGCTAGTGGTAGCGTTAGTGCAATGTTCTTGTGGAAGATAAGAATGTAAAACTTACAGTATTTGCGATTCCGTTCCTGTATCCATTCTATCTTGTGCTTGGGCTATGAGTTCATCGAGTTCGTCCAACTTGGCTTTGATCTCTCTCTCTTCAAAAATCGAACTAAGCTCTTTCTTAGTGTTGGCTGTCCATGATTCGACCATCTGCTCTTTGATAGTCTGTATCAACCTCTCTCCAGCTTTGGTGGAAGATATTGTTGGATAGCACGCCTGAAGGTTCTCATCTGTCAGTACTTTCTGTGACTCCTCAAGGGCCTTACTGCAAACCTGCTCAAGCCTCTGGAATCGGATGTGTTCACTCTGGTTGGACATGGCGCTCTTATTAGATGTGGATGAGTACCATTTCTGCACTAAAAGTTGCTTGTTTACTTTTCTGGTTTCACTGAATGTTTCCATGACAACCGACTGTTCGCGAACATACGCGAATTCGTTTTGCGCAGTTAGTGCGATGGACAACAACCGCAGAAGAGAGAGCATACAATAGAACGGGAAAACCGAACTCTGAACAGAACATAATTTTGTGAAGGGACTCTTAATTGAACGAGCTGCCAAATACTTAATAGTACAAGATGTCCGACCCTCAGGATTTGATCCATGCTGTAAGTTACACGACTATGGAGATTCATGGAAGTCACTGTGGCATTTTCCATTTGCCACGATAAAGCACTGAAACTAACCCAGCATTACAGGCTGATAAGAAACTTAATAGTAAGCCAGGCCTCTTTGGTGGTTTTTTTGGGAGTGGGAATGACAAGTATGAGGAGGCTGCCGATTTATACGTTCAGGCGGCCAACTTATACAAGTTGAAGAAGCAAACCAGATTGGCGGGCACTGCCTTTGAGAAGGCCGCTGAAGCTCAGATCAAAGCCGGTAGTAATGATGAGGCAGCGAACACATTGGTTGATGCCTTCAAGTCATATAGGCAAGATGATCCTGCTAGTGCTGCTAGATGTTTGGAACAGTCCATTGAGTTTTTTACTTTAAGAGGTCAATTCCGCAGAGCTGCCAACTATCAAATGGATTTGGGTCAGCTCTACGAAGAGGATTTGATGGATTTTTCCAAGGCAATTGAGTCGTACCAAACTGCGGGTGATTGGTTTGAAGGGGATTCTGCGCAGGCGTTGGCTAGTAAGGCATTCCTCAAGAGCGCTGATATGAGTGCATTACAAGGTGAATACATCAAGGCCACCGAAGTATACAAGAAGATTGCCTCCAATGCATTGAGCAATAGTATCTCAAGATGGAGTGTGAAGGATTACTTTCTGAAGATTGTTCTCTGTTACCTTGCAGCAGATGATCAAGTTGCGGCAACAAAGTATTTGGAAGAAACCGCTAGTCTGGATCATGGCTTCACTGCAACAAGAGAGTACAAATTTCTTTCAGAAGTGTTGGAAGCTGTTCAGGATGGTGATTCAGAGAAGTTCTCCAATGTTGTCTTTGAGTACGATCAGTTTAGCAAACTGGACAAGTGGAAAACGGACGTTCTTCTCAAAGTCAAGAACGGAATCATTTCTGCTGATGAAGATTTGCTTTGATCGAATATGTTTACTGTTTTATGATAGTTTTTATTTCTTCTTGAGTTGGGCATGCTGGTTGCTGTAGGCACTTTCACTAATGTCTCCATGAGGTCACAAATCTTGCAGCACACCACAAGGGACCGTCCACAATTCTTTCTGTTTTATTATTGGATTGTATGTGATGATTGAGGCATTAATACCTAGATATCTAGATCAGTCTAAAATCTACATCTTCTGATCTACTCAATGCTCTAATAAAACAGCTATCTCTTCCTGGTTTTCGGTCTGCAGCTCATGTTATTGAAATCGATCTTTCTCCCTGTGGTCTGCGCCGCACATTTTTTTCTGGGTGAGTCAAAATTGAAACCCCCATCGGCCACTTATAAAAAAAAGTGAACATTTTTCCCTTTTGATCAGCAACATAGAACAACCGCTGAACAACAACAACGAACAATGCTCTTGAGACGCTCAGGTTTGAACGCCACCAAGAGAGCCATCGTGTCCACTCCAAAGGCGGCTGCCGCTGTGGCTGGTTCCGCCAGAGTCACTCTGCACAAGTTCCCTGCCGCCAGAAGAACATTGGCATCTACTGCCGCCATGAGAGCTGATGCTACTCAACAGGCCTCCTCTTACGCTGGTGCTGGTATCCTCTCCGGTTTCAGTGACGAGAACGCTCACCAATTGGTTGATGTCTCTAAGGTGTTGATTATTGGGTCTGGTGGTTTGTCTATTGGTCAAGCTGGTGAGTTTGATTACTCTGGTTCGCAAGCCATTAAGGCTTTGAAAGAGGCTAACAAGAAGACCATCTTGATTAATCCGAATATCGCTACGAATCAAACGTCCCATGCCTTAGCTGATGAGATCTACTATCTTCCAGTCACTGCTGAGTACATTACTTACATTATTGAGAGAGAAAAGCCAGATGGTATCCTTTTGACGTTTGGTGGTCAAACGGGTTTGAACGTTGGTGTCCAATTAGATAAGATGGGTGTCTTTGATAGATACAACGTCAAGGTCTTGGGTACGCCAATCAAGACATTGGAAACCTCCGAAGATCGTGACTTATTTGCCCAGGCTTTGAAGGAGATTGATATTCCGATTGCTGAATCCATCGCTGTCGATACTGTCGATGATGCCTTGAAAGCTGCGGAGTCTGTCGGTTACCCAATCATTGTTAGATCTGCTTATGCGTTGGGTGGTTTGGGTTCCGGTTTCGCTAATAATGAAGAAGAACTGAGAAACTTAGCATCGCAATCTTTGTCCTTGGCTCCGCAGATTCTTGTGGAGAAGTCATTGAAGGGCTGGAAGGAAGTCGAATACGAAGTTGTCAGAGACCGTGTCGGTAACTGTATCACTGTCTGTAACATGGAGAACTTTGACCCATTGGGTATCCACACCGGTGACTCCATCGTTGTTGCTCCTTCTCAAACTTTGTCCGATGAAGAGTACCACATGTTGAGATCTGCTGCAATTAAGATCATTAGACACTTGGGTGTCGTCGGTGAGTGTAACGTCCAATACGCTTTGCAACCAGATGGTTTGGATTACCGTGTCATCGAGGTTAATGCTAGATTGTCCAGATCTTCCGCTTTGGCCTCTAAGGCTACCGGTTATCCATTGGCTTACACTGCTGCTAAGATTGCTTTGGGTTACACTTTGCCAGAATTGCCAAATCCAGTTACTAAGACTACTTCTGCAAACTTTGAACCTTCTTTGGATTACATGGTTACCAAGATTCCAAGATGGGATTTGTCTAAGTTCCAACACGTTAAGAGAGATATTGGTTCATCTATGAAGTCTGTTGGTGAAGTTATGGCAATTGGTCGTAACTTTGAAGAGTCTTTCCAAAAGGCTATCCGTCAGATTGATCCATCTTTTGTCGGTTTACAAGGTGGTGAGTTTGAGAACTTGGATGAGACTCTTGCTGAACCAACTGACCGTCGTTGGTTGGCCGTTGGTCAAGCTTTGTTGCACGAGAACTACACTGTTGAGAGAGTCCATGACTTGACCAAGATCGACAAATGGTTCTTATACAAGTTGCAAAACATTGTTGATATGCAAAAGGAATTGGAAAAGATTGGTTCCTTGTTTGGTTTGAACAGAGATATCATATCTAGAGCTAAAAAGTTGGGTTTCTCTGATAAGCAAATCGCATTGGCTGTTGGTTCTACTGAGTTGGAAGTTAGAGCCAGAAGAAAAAACTTTGGTATCTTGCCATTTGTCAAGAAAATTGACACCTTGGCTGCTGAGTTTCCTGCCTCTACTAACTACTTGTACACAACTTACAATGCTACTGAACACGATGTCAAGTTTGATGATTTCGGTACACTGGTCTTGGGTTCTGGTGTTTACCGTATCGGTTCCTCCGTTGAGTTCGATTGGTGTGCTGTGTCCACAGCAAGAGCGTTGAGAGAGAACGGTAAGAAGACTATCATGATCAACTACAACCCAGAGACCGTTTCTACCGATTTCGATGAGGTTGACAGATTGTATTTCGAAGAGCTGTCCTTCGAGAGAGTTATGGATATCTATGAGTTGGAAAACTCTAAGGGTGTTGTTGTTTCGGTTGGTGGCCAATTGCCACAGAACATTGCTTTGACCTTGCAAGAAAATGGTGCCAAGGTTTTGGGTACTGACCCAAGAGACATTGACAAGGCTGAAGATCGTCATAAATTCTCTTCGATCTTGGATTCCATCGGAATTGATCAACCAGCTTGGAAAGAATTGACCTCTGTTGAGGCTGCTAAGGAATTTGCTGACAAGGTTGGTTTCCCAGTCTTGGTTCGTCCATCTTATGTTCTGTCCGGTGCTGCTATGTCTGTTATCAGAAACGATGCTGAATTGGCTGATAAGTTGGGTAATGCCGCCAAAGTTTCCCCAGATCATCCAGTCGTTATCTCCAAGTTCATTGAGGGTGCCCAAGAAATTGATGTCGATGCCGTTGCTTCAAACGGTAATGTTATTGTTCATGCTGTCTCTGAACACGTTGAGAACGCTGGTATCCATTCTGGTGACGCTACTTTGGTTTTGCCACCGCAAAAGTTGTCACCGGAGGTCATGGCTAGACTTAAGGAAATCACTGACAAGGTTGCTAAAGCTTGGAACATCACTGGTCCATTCAACATGCAAATCATCAAGAACGATGTTGAGTCCAACCCAGACCACCCAGAACTCAAGGTCATCGAATGTAACATTAGAGCTTCTAGATCTTTCCCATTTGTCTCCAAGGTTTTAGGTACCAATTTCATTGACGTTGCTGTTAAGGCCTTGTTGGGCAAGGAAGTTGCTCCAACTAACTTGATGGAGGTTAAACGTGACTATGTTGCTACTAAGGTTCCACAATTCTCCTTCACTCGTTTGGCTGGTGCTGATCCATTCTTGGGTGTTGAGATGGCTTCTACTGGTGAGATTGCCTCTTTCGGTAAGGACACTGTTGAGGCTTACTGGACTGCTTTGCAAGCTACCATGAACTTCAAGTTGCCATTGCCACCATCTGGTATCTTGTTTGGTGGTGATTTGACCAAGGAGTACTTGGGAGAGGTTGCTGAGATCATTGCCCCATTGGGTTACAAGTATTACACTGCTTCCCCAGCTGTTGCTCAATACTTGAAGGAGCGCTTGCCAGAGGGTTACCAAGTTGAGACAATCGAGTTCCCAAAGACTGATAAGCGTGCTTTGCGTGAAGTTTTCCAAAAGTACGACATCAAGGGTGTCTTCAACTTGGCTCGCGCTAGAGCTGAAAACTTGTTGGATGAGGATTACATTATGCGTCGTAATGCTATCGACTTCGGTATTCCACTGTTCAACGAACCACAGACATCCCTTCTCTTCGCTACTGCTTTGAAAGAGAAGTTGCACACCAAACTTGATCAGCACGATGATACTGTTACTATTCCAGCTGAGGTTCGTCGCTGGAGTGAGTTCATTGGTGGCAAACAAGTTTAAACAGAATAGGGGCTTACCATCTGTAAATAAAGATTACGTTTAATTTTAGAATCATGATGTTACAAAATGTAGCATAGAAATTCAAGTATCCTTTTGTTTGAACATTCAGAAAATGATATATATATCAGGCATTATCCAGCAGATAGTTGGTGGCAGCCTCCAAATTCCATTTCTCCCTTTCGAGGGCAGCAAGGGCCTCTTCCTTCGAGAAACCCATGCCAGTTAACTCTTGAACTGCCAAGGAACGTGGAGTGGTGGCAATTCTCGGAGGCACAATGGAAGTTGGTGCTTTTTGTTGGGGATATGTTGGTTGTGGCTGTGAGAAAGCGGTTGTGGTTGAAGCTTGGCCATGTGCTTGGTTACCAAAGCCTGCAAAGATCTGCTCCCATTCCTCATTCTCCTGCGGCGGTGGGGCGCTAGAAGATTTACCTTGTGAATCATCAGCACCATAAAATGCGGCACCCTCTAGTTCACCGTTGAAGTTGCCTTGCTCAAAATCATCATCGAAATCTCCTTGGTGCTCCTCCTGAGCTTCTTCGAGACCATCAAAGTCAAATTCATCATGAGCAGCCGAAGATGAAGCATTTTTGCTCAATGCAGAAGGCACCGAGGCACTAACTGGGACGATTGGGGAAGCATTTGGAATATTTTCAGAGGTCTCGTGAAATTCTTCGTCATCAGAGCTTTCGCTCTCGTCAAGATCCAGTTCTTGAATTGGTGGGAACTCCTCGTCAATAGAGGGTTTGATATTGATAGGTACCACAGATGTAGCAGCCTCTGAGTCTCCAATATTAATGTCTTCTGCCTCATTCTGCGGAGCAGTTAGGTCATCAAACCCATCCTTGGTATCTTTTTCAATCTCAGCCGGAGTCAAATCATCAAATTCATCTTTCACCTTATCAGCAAACGACGATGCCTTAACGTCTTCAGTAGAGTCCTCTTTACTCACAATATCTTCGGAAGCAGGTTCGAATGCACCTGGGATTGAAGCTTCAATGGTATCAGCTTCAGCATTAACTTCGGTGGAATCCTCAGAAGTGGCTGTTGGAGCACCGAATGTCTCTTCTGTCTCTGATTTGTTCCCATCAACGATTTCAAATGAACCAGCACCGGAGTTGGGATCCTCTGATGACAAGTCGCCAACTCTAACGGTCTTAGAGTTATAATCCTTCCCAAGTACCTCTTCTGCAGAAGCAGATTCTTCAGCAATTGGTTCAGTAAGAGAAGTATCCTCTATATCATCACCACGCACCGACTGTGGGGCATTGTTTTGCACAGATGATGTCGTTGATTGTGGTCTCTCAATATCCAAATCTGTTGGGTATTGCTCGTCCTGGTTAGAGGTGACTGAAGTTCCTTGCTCGGTAGTGTTACCAGTTGGTGAACTGAACTCAGTGTTAGTTTTCTCGCTCTCGGTTGCACCATCAATCACAGATGCAATAGCTGCTCCACCGATACCTCCAACGACTGCACCACTTATGATAGCAGCACCAGATGATTCTTGCTTGGAGATCTCCTCAGATGGAAGGCCTTCTCCAGTCACAGACTTTATACCCTCAGATTGGGCAAACCCGGAAGTGGCATCAGCGATTTGCTTCTCGGTGAACTGTTGGACCCTTTGTGCATAGTCAATCTGTTGTTGTTGCAGCTGCTGTTCAGCCTGTTCCCACTGTCTTTGCCTCTCCTGCAAATCAACATAGAGCTGCTGAACACGTTCCTCCTGCTGTTGGATCAGAAGCTCATTTTCCTGCTGTTGCTGGGCTCTCATTTGTAACTCTTTCTCTTTGGCTTGGAAATCGATCTCAAATTGTTCATGCTGCTGCTTGCGCTCTGCAAACTGTCTTTCCTTATCCTCAATTTCTTGCTTGAGGTTATCAAGCTCAAGTTGCTTCTGAGTGTAATTTTCATGTTGAGTATCCAACTCCTTTGCAGAAGATAGTAAAGCAGCAATCTCAGTCTGAATTCCAGAAGACTTTAGTTCAGCTACATGAACCTGCTCAGAATTGACCGCAAGGAGTCCCTTAGACTGTCTAACCTCATTCTGGACCTTCTCAAGCTGCTTGTTTATCTCAATTTGTTCAGCGTTCAAAGTACCCAAACGCTCCTTAAGAGAGGAATTGGTCTTCTGAGACTCTTCCAGTTCAGCTTGCAAACCATGAAGTTGTGACTGCACTTGATTAAACTGAGCCTCAGCAACTGAAGCCTCTTGTCTGAGCTGTTCGGTCTCTTGCTTGGAAGATGTTAAAAGAGTTTCAACCTGTTCGGTCTGCTTAACTTCTTGATCGTAAGAAACTCTCAACTTTGATAACTTGGCTTCGATATCGTTTTTCAAGGCAGTCATCTTTGCCAGTTCTCTTTCAGCTCTTGAACGTTTGTCATGCAACTGAGTGGTTTGAGATGTCAAAGACCCAATCTGGTTGGACAAGTTGGCCATATCAGTAGTGGCTTGAGACAACTTACCGGAGATCTCTGGGTTTGAATCAGCTAGCAAATCATTGTTTGAGCTCTTTGAAAAAAGACCCGCACCACTAGCAATTGCTGCACCTGCCAAACCTATCGCACCTACGCCAACAGCACCTGCAACAGCAGCGCTCTTAGAGATACCGGTGCCAGCGAGAGAAGCAGCACCTGAAACTGCAGAACCTGTAGAAGAGCTAACCTGTTGTGGAGTCTGGAATGAAGGAGTTCTTTGGGCTGAGACAGCCGGAGAAACAACACGTTGTTGAGGTTGAGGTTGAATTTGAACAGCTGAAGCTGGAGCTTGTACAGGAGCTTCGGAAACAGATTTTTCAGCCAAACCTTGACCAAAAGAAGATGTTGGGACAAAGGCCTTTGGGGCAACGCCAACTGCGGGGGTAAAGTTTACAGTTGAGTTTGATACACTTCTGGAGTCAGATCCGCTTGGAACTGGTGAGGCGAAAGCATCACTCAAATCAACTAGGTCATTCAGAGAAGACTGTGGCTTGGTATCTCTTGATGGAATACGTGGGATTGACTTTTGCTGTGGTGCCGTGTACTGCATGTTAGCTTGTGGCTGTTGCTGTTGTTGAACAGCTGGATGAGATCCTGGTAACAGTGAATCTGGAACAACATCTGGAAGTTCCGCTCCGGCAATTTTCTTTTGAACCAAAAACATGGCAATGGCAAACTCATCCTTGGTGAATTCACCAGTGTTGTGGATATCAGCTAGATCCCAGATAGTAGCCAAGATGTCCTGTGGCAACTTAGATGTCATTAGAAATGAGGCGACTTCATTTGGACCTAATACTCCTTTTGAATCCTTATCCAGTCCTTCAAAGATGTTATCAAATTGAGCTTTCTTCTGGGCAGAAATGATCCAGTCATTGGCAGCATTTCCAAACGTGGAAGGCACCCTTGAGACTGGTGGTCTGTTCCCAGTCGTCTGTGGACTGAATGCAGAGCCACCAGTTCCGGTCATAGAAGGGGATTGGAAGAATTTGACCTGATCCCAAGTTGTTTGTGGCACAATCGGTGGGAGTTGCTTGATGGTGCCTTGGATTGTGCCCTGGATCAAGAACATGGCGATAATGAACTCATCACGAGTCAACTGACCTCTGTTCTTTTGATCTGACAATGCCCAGATCTGACTGAGGACATTGGTTGGCAATTTGGCCTTGAGGAAAATGTTTCTGGCCTGTTCGCCAGAGATGACACCAGATGGGGCGTTCTTAGCAAACAATTGTGCAAACTTGGAGATATCATGATTGGATAATGAAGGCAATGAGTTGAACTGATAGGTAGATGGCTGAGCGGCTACGTTTGTAGGAGAAGATGGCTGTTGGAATCTGGCCAACGGACCAGAGATATCAATAAGCGCTCTATCCGGTTTAGCACCATTCTGGGCATGGCCAATCAATCTCAAAGCAACACTGAAAGCAAACTCGGTCAAATAGCCCAAGTTCGTAGGATCAGCAATTTGCCAGATCTCACCTAAAGTTAAAGGTGGGAGTCCACTCTTCTCAAATGTGGCTCTCGCATCCTCCCCTATAACAACGCCCGAACCGTCCTTATCGATCTGGCGGAAAAGAGCCCCATACACTCTTTGCTCCTCCACTGTGAGTGGCTGCTTCAATGTGTTCGTGAGCTCACTCATTTATTGTAACGCCGCCGTGTTCTGTTTTTCTTTATTGTGATTTGTTGTTGATGTTGCGGGTGTTATCGCCTCCTTTTTGGTTTACCACAGGAGGTCAAATGGCACGGGCGAATTGGCAGATCTCTTCACTGAGACAGAACAACGAACAGCGAACAGCCAACAACTTGAAAAGAGGGAAGAAAGAGCTAGCTAGGACAAGTAGCCGTACTGTTTCTTGCGTATTGAAAGATATCAAAGGATGAGAATCCGCAAATTTACGTTGGTGCTCTTTGCTCTGGCGCTTTTGGGAGCCGGTTACCTGGGCTTTGCTGATATCAGACTCGTTAATGATAAGATAATACACTTCACTGTATTCTTCTTGCTGACGGCTTTGTTCTACTGGCTCTTCGATACACAGAGCACACGCACTATACGTAACATGACGTTCCTGGTGTGTACCCTTGGTGGTGGTATAGGTTCAGAGTTTGTTCAGGGGATGTTGCCCTATAGAGCTTTCGATCCCCTTGATATCCTGTGCAACCTTCTGGGTTCAACTTTGGCTCTGATTATCTCCATTATCTACCACAAAAAGCTCTTAGAACAGAGAAGACAGCATCGCTATGAGCAGCTACGAAACTCAATCCCACCGGAGGTTGGAGACGTGAACTTTGATATGGATGTGGAGAACAAACAGTTGCATAGCACCAATGATCTTAGCCGGTTCACCAGTACGGAAGATCTATCTATACAGCCCGATAATGTTGAGCTAGACCACCTCGGAGTTGACTGAGCAATTACATCCCTACAATGTCATAACACTGTAGTATATTGTCTGACTGTTATCTCAAGATTTCTTTTCCTTCATTATGTACAAGATAGTTCATCCTCAAATGCCATCGAGCTAAACGACACTTTACCGCAAACCGCCTTATCTGAGCTTAATGTAAGCTCTGTGGAGCATAGCAGCCTTGTGCATTTGCAATCTCTTTTCATAACCGGAGCTCTTACCTTCAAATGCAGAGACGATCTCCTCACCCAATCTAACTGCGAAGTCTTTACTTCTTCTCTTCTCAGAACCTTCAATGATCCATTGGAATGCTCTTCTGTTACGTTGTCTAGCATTCAAAGGAGCTGGAACAGTTAAGTTCTTAGCAACTCTGGTCTTGTAGGTCTTGAGGTGCATCAATGGTCCCATTTTGTCCAAGGTCTCTTTCAGAACCACTACTGGGTCCTGTCTGAGTTGCAACTTCACAATGTAAAGGGCCCTAGCCATAATTCTTTGTGCCTTGGCTTTTTTGCCGTCTTTCATGATCATGTTCGTACAGTGCTGCACCACCGAATCGGTCTTAACTGGGATTGGTTTGTCTTTCAAGCTCTCATACTTGGCAAGCTGTTCAGCAGTAGGCTCAAACTTCTCTTGTGAAAGTTGTTGCATATGTGGAGCATCGAAATCTGGGACACCTTCCGACTGGTAGTGGGATCTGAGCTCTCTCACAGCAGCCAGCCAACTCTCAACATCTTCATCATGAGTGGTCTTCACTTGCTCCCCAGCTGATGCCACTGACGAGTTGAATCTCAGTAGAGAAGTAGCACGCACCGGTCTCATCGCCAAGGATTGTGTTGCCACTCTGTGTACCCTAAGCACTGATCTAAACATCCTGGTATCTTAGCTCTTTCCTCTAACCTTGATTATTCTTCTTCTTCGAACGGTCTGCCAAAAGTGAAAAGTTGGAAAAAAGGCCCTGGCGGCCGGGTAATTTCCTCTGTTCTGCGCGAACTGTCAACAGAGACGTTTAGCTTTCTCTCTGTTCTATACGTCGCAATCGAAGAAAAGAGGTCGTTGAATCCGTGTTAACAATGTCCGAAGAAAGTAAGTGTTCGTTCAGAGCCTTTCTTTGGTAGTCTACTAATTGTGAAGGCTCGAAAGTGCTGGATAAAACACTTCAACAGATCATAGAAAGCAAGCGATTCATCCCACAAGACAGCTCTTGGGAAAGTGTTGTTCCACAGATCGAAACTAAGATCGATAGCATACTCAAGAACGTTTATAAAGAGCCGTTAGATATGGTTGTGCCCGATGCTTCGGACCCATCTTCCACCCAGACCTTATCTGATCTCAGGATCAAGATCGTAAAGCACTTTACAAACACGTTTGGTAAAAAGCCACCATTCACCATATTGAGACTTGCTGAGGTCCTAGTTGATCCAAAACTGCTATATTCGTCATCTTCGAAATTTTTACACGCTCTAGACACAATTATCTCCGTGTCATCGTCATCAGTGGAATTCGAAGGGTTGTCGCCATCAAACAAAACAGCCGATCCTAAGGACTCTAGTGGTTCTCCAGAAGTGGTACCTGTAACGATAGGAGATGATACGCAGACTATACTTTTGACCAAGATTGATTGGCTTACAGAAGAAGATATTAAGGAAATTGAAAGTGAGACTTATTTCATGGCTCCGACTTTTGCTGAGGGTGAAGAAGAGTTGGAAACAGAAGAACAGAAAAAGAGAAAAGTTGAACAATCAGAAGATGTGGCAGAAAGTCCAGAGAAGAAGGTGAAAATGGAAGATGGAAAAGTGATTGCTGAATCACCATCCGAGGACCTTAGTTCTGATTCGATCTCTGATTCTGAGGATCGAGAAAAACCTCAACAAGATCCAAATGAGACTTTGCCTGAGGATAAAATGCTTGATGAAGAACCTTCAAAGGAGTCGGTGGACAACTCCAAACTTCTGCTTGAAGAGATATCACAGTCCAATTGTACCTCTGACTGCCATGCTAACGAAAATGATAACGATGAAGCAAATACCACATTACCCGAAGATAGAATGGACATTGATGGCTTCTGATGGCTTCTACAGTCACAATCTAAACTATTGGCTTCGAATATAATGATATAAAAAGAGAGAGAGATCTGTAAGGGACAAACGCTTGTTGTATATTATATACAAACTCAACAAGAAACAAAAAAACCGTAAGAACAAAAACACCAATCCCTCACTTTCACATAAATAACTTTCGATGAGTAATCTCGCATAACTCCTCTAAAATGTTCAATCTTTGTTTTTTTCTTGAGAATATAATGTGGATTTCATATCTCACTCCTTTTTTCCTCTTCCTTTTCTTTTGGATTTAAAATGATGGATGTAAAATGATAATTTGGTTGTGGTCGTTGCAGCATGAATATGACTTTAAATGTGGACAACTATCCAGTTGATTACCATCTCATCATGGAGGTGTCGTTTCTCATTCTGTTGTAGTCGAGCAAGTCCTCGATTTGACCAGTACCAGAAACAGCAACATCTTGATCCCACAACTTCTCGCCAGCCCAGGCCTTGATAGCAGCAGAGTCAACCTTGTCGATTTGGGTAAAGATCTCATCAGCAGAAGCTCTTCTACCAACAGCGAGAACCTTAGAACCAATATCGTTGGCAACAGCCTCTTGGGAGTTCAAAGAGAAGAGAATCTTGTTCTTCAACAATTGCTTACCTCTGGCAATCTCGGTGTCAGTGATAGAAATAGAGAGTCTGTTCCACTCCTTCAACAAGAAGTGAACGAAATCATCGATTTGACCAATGTTGGTGATGAAGGCTTGAGCACCGAACAAACCAGCATTCTTGTAAGAGAGGGAGAAGTGGGAGTAAGTATCAGCCAAGTGGTTCTCGTTGACAACACCGTTCAATTTGACACCAGCATTCTTGAAGATTGGCTCGTGATAGTTGTAAGAACCAAAGATCTCAGCAGCAACCTTAGCAACGTAGTAGTTTGGAGAGTTGATAGCCTCACCTTGTTGAGCAATGGCAATCCAAGCTCCTGGCAAGGTATCATCTCTCATTCTAACTTCAGAACCCAAGAACTTTGGTTGGCCAACCTTTGGGGCCTCACCGGTTGGGATGTTCAACTTCTTTTGGACCAAGTCGACAATTTCTTCATGCTTAACGTCACCAGTGGCAACGACAACGGTGTTACTGGAGACAAAGTTGTCCTTTTGGAACTTGGTCAAGTCGGATGCAACCAATTCAGAGATAGTCTCGGTGGTACCTCTGACTGGCAATGCCAATGGGGTGTTTTGGAAGGCGGTGTTGTGCAAGTGTTCCAAAACCTTCTCAGCGTGGGAGTTCTCCTCAAAGTATTCAACCTCTTTAGCAAGGGCATCACGGAACTTGAAGACAGAGGCATCAGACAATTCAGCAGCAGCAACCTTAGCATTCAAGAGCTCTAAAGCCTGTGGCAAAGAGGACTTCAAACCTTGGGCGAGGTAAGCAGAGTACTCTCTGTCAGTGTGAGCAGAAAGAACAAGGCCTTTCTTAGCGGCCTCAACAATGTTCTCACCGACAATGGTCTTGTTCAAAAGGTTGGAAGCACCGTTGTTCCATGCATTTTCAGAGGAGGAACCAGCACCATAGTAGAGACCAATAGTAGCAGACTTAGCATTTGGGTTGGCCTCAGTTGCGACTGTAACACCATTGGCAAGCGAGGTGTACTGGGTCTTTGTGGAGGAGGTGGCGAAGGTGCGCTTGAGAGCGGCGCTCTTGGTGGAGCTTCTGACGGCAGAGAGCATTGTGCTTTTGGTGTCTGTGTGTTGTGTTGTGCTGTGCTTAAAGTCGTTACCTATGTTGATCTTTTACCCTCTCGAAATTTTTGGCTCCCATTTGCCAGCGATCCAGTTGGCCCGGGGGAATTGGCCAATGAAACGCGCGGAATTGAAAATTTGGGCAGAATTCGCGAATTCTGCCAAAACTAGACGGGTTCTCATGTGCTTCGTAACCACCAGTAGGGGCAGCACAAATGGTTCATGCTCTCTGTGCAACTTTTAACTCATCTGGTGACCACTGGTCTCCTTTGTAGCAGCTGTATATCAAACCAGGAATGCTTCGCTTAGGGATCAACAACTCTCCTCTGAGATCCTTTGTGAGAAGCTTCTCTCTGAAGCCGAACTTTTCCAAACTCAAGCTCATCGACCAACCACCAGGACATATCGTTGGTGATGTCAATGACCCAGTGCCCACCATAGACGCAGATCACTACCATGGCTCCTATCACTGGACCTATGAACGCCTCGTCGCTATTACAATGGTTCCATTATCCATCACACCCTTTGTGTCATCTACTCCTTACCCAATACTTGATGCCATTCTATCCACTTTGATTTTGGTTCACGCCAATGCTGGTTTCCAGTCTTGTATCATCGACTACATCCCAAAAAGAGTATATGGTGTATGGCATAAACTTGCAATGAGACTCCTAACACTTGGTACTTGTGTCGGTCTATATGGCATCTATGAAATAGAAACGAAGGATGAAGGCTTGACAACACTGGTGAAAAAATTGTGGACTGAACCAGAACCAAGACCACTATCCTATTTCTAAGATAAATCTGGAAATCTTGTATATTTTAAGCGAACTTATTTTAAATCATGACTTCATAGCACCTGCTTTAGCAAGCTGGTCGGCTGCTTCATTCCCGTGGATACCACTATGACCCTTGACCCATTTAATCTCAAACTTATGGTTATCTAAAACTTCAGAATGCTTATTGTAAAAATCTCGTACTTCTTCATACAGTCCGTAGGCTTCTTTTAGCTCTAATCCAGCAGAACGTTGTTCAAATTCCTTCTCACTCCAAGTTGGTGCATACTTGGTCAAAATACCAATGACAGTCTCGGAATCTGTTGACAACACATATTTAGGCATGATGTTCTTTTGGCCTGATTCAAAACTCTTCATATCGCTTTTGATGGTTCTCAACGCAGCTCTGGTTGCATGAACCTCTCCGACAAATGAGTCCGTGACATGGACATCGTTAACGGGTTCTGCCAAATTTCTTGGATCATTAGGACCAAAATAGACACCATACCCACATTTGCCCCTTCCAATAGGCATATAGGAGCCATCCATGAAAATATGAGAAACAGGAGCCTTCCTCTGAGACTCTAAATATTGATTAGAGTAGTTTTTCAAATAGTGATCCATAGCTTCTTGCTTCTCGCATTGAGAAGAGCTATCGTTCCCATGACTTCTAGTAAACTTCTCTGCTAACGCAAATGAGTCAAACTTCTTATATGTGACACTTTTCTTTCCATCGACTGCTCTTTTACAGTCATTCCAACTCGTGAATATATCAGACTCGCCATTCCCATAGTTGACAGCGTAATAGCATTGTGAACTCTTCTTGGATGAACTCGTGGAATAGGAGGAATAGTCAGGACCTCTCTTCGAAGAAGGTCTGTTCTCCAAAATGAAGCGCTGTGCAGCGGCCAATTCATCAAACTTCTTAAATTTGGCACCAGAAACTCCGGAAGTCTGTGTCAGGCATTCATCCCAAGTTTGATAAACACCAGGGGTCTTGCCATTAGCCACTGCATAGTACGTTGTCCTCTTCGATGGTAACTTGGTGGTTGGGTGAGTCTGCGAACAAGAGCTATAGGAAGCTGAGGGGCATCTTGCTTTAGTAGCAAATGATGAAGACTGATGAGATAGGTTATCCGATGATCCAAAGAATGAGCCATAGGAAGAGACATGGGATGATCCATAAGACGACACTTGAGATGTATGGGAACTGGATCTGCCACTTTTACTGCTCGGCTGGAGTTTGAGACTCTGGTCGAAATATGATGATCCACTGTGACCAGGCGTAATAAGGCCGGGATACCCATTAGTCGATTGAGAGAAGCTTCTGGCTGAAGATTCATCAGTAAACTTTTTAAAAACCGCACCAGTGAATCCTTTGATCTGTACTTGGCATTCTGCCCATGAGCGATAGACACCTGTCTGGCGTCCATTTTGGACGGCGTAGTAACATGGCTTCTTTGCCATAGCAAGCAGCCTTATTATGATAGGTAGGCGTGTAATCTTGTGCTGTTTTTTTGGTGGCAAAGTACAATTAGATGGACTATTAATATGGACACGAAAAGTTCATTGATCAAAACAATCGCACGTCTCCTGCATGAGCGTCTGTCTTCCTTATGCCATCTCATGTATAAAATCCATGATTCACATTTTGAATGTATCTATATCACGGAATATCATTTACGCGTAGATCTCTATTGGAGAATCCTGAATCCTTTGGGAAGGACATAGCACAGAAAAAAGCAGGCACTAAAGTGCTTGTTCTTGCCAGGCAAGCACCAGTATGTAGGCAATTTGACTCCAGTTTGTCCTCTTCTTTCATCAGACCTCTGCAGTGAACTTAGTGAGCGTCAAAGTACTTTACATGACTATTATTAAGTATGTGTTCCTCACCTCTTTTCTGTACTTTCTCATATACTTGTTTACGACGTACTTTAGTTTCAGGACAGAACCCCAGGGCGGGAGGGTCTTCTTGGAACTGAGCACTGTGAGCTCTCATTACGGACCTATAGAATAAGCTCTTTATGTTTATCAACTCACTTGCGTGAATCATTTTCGCATTCGCGCATATCGTGAGGAGTTGTTAGTTTGGTGTGCTTATCGTGATATCCACATCAACAGTGTCTCCAAATTATCAATAAACAATATAAGTCTGAGAAAATGCTCTCTGCTCTGTGTAGCTAGTATGTCGCTTTATTGCTTAAAGGATAATCATCGCTGTTCATACCAGATTTTCATACCATCTAGGCTTCAAATCTTTATCATAATAAAAGTGTTAATGAGTAATAAACACCACATTTTTATCTCGTTCCCTCCTTTTGATTTGCTCAAACTTCGTCTATATTATATAGAGAACCAATTTTTTGAGCAATGAAAGCTTTAGGTTACTGAATGTTTACATAATTCAAACCAATTCCTCTCATACAGCCATAATTGGCGTTGAAGGTCTCAAGAAAGATCACCATGAAATCTTGTCCAATTCCTTTTCGTAGATTGCTGTTAAATTCGCCAGCCACAATCACCGTTCAAATTAAGCTCTATTTTAATGATACTTATAGAGCTTACTACAGTCTTCGCTGTCCATGAGATTCTGTTTGTGTAAGAGAATACCGATGAGATACTCTTATTGTCGCAAATCTTGCATTGTCCCCGATGAAGTGCGTTTCATTCTTCAAGTGATTAATGAATATCAGTTTTACAGACAAAGCTAAAGATGGCAGCCATAATACATGGCTAATGATGAAAAAGTGATGCAAGTAAACAGTAAATAAAGAGAAAGTGGTGGAGAATTAGCTGTCACCTTTCCTCTATATAAGTCTGTCGGTATTTCTTGACAGAATCAGTATATCAGTTCTGTTACCGTAACTCAAAGATATGATATAGTACGTACCTCATTAACATAGAAGATAGAGTCATAGAGTCAATGGTCGAAGTCATTGTCTGTAACTACGAACATTATCCCTGATTAAGACACTTCCATATTAAAGGAGTCCTCTTCACCTCCCCAATTCCGGTTCAGGTCTCCCGGAAGCTCCAGCCGTGAAATCGGAAAAATCATCAAACTTCAACGAAGTAGACAAAATGATTAATCTACATCGCTATTGGAATCGAGAGAAAGATGAGTGGCTTCCGCTTCCCTGTTAAGGTCAAGAATCCGACTTGCTATGTTAATGCAAGAGTCCTTCGTGATAACTTTAAACGTCAGATGGCTGCCGAGAACGAGGTTACCATCCAGGCCCTCAAGTACATTGCCAGAAACACTGCTCTTCCACCAAGAGCGAGACTTGAGGCCCAATTACAGCTCACAACCATGCCAAACTATACAAGAATGACCAATGTGAAAGACCGTTGCGTCTTCTCAGGCCATGCTAGAGGTGTAATCAAGGAGTTTAGAATCAATAGATACCAATTCAGAGAACAAGCACTTGCTGGTGAGCTTCCTGGTGTGCGCAAGGGTTCGTGGTGATTGGCTACTGCTTCTACTTTTATTTCTTAACTATATCTGGTGGCCAGGGTTCTCTCTTCAGCAGTCTCTCTTTTCTGTAAATAATGTATTCTTCACGGGAATGCCTGTGAAGGTGAGTAAATTCGATGTTATGATGACTTTCTTCTTTAAAGATGTGTAACCCCTGGTGTATGCACTGGGCTTGTAATGAACACCAATACGTGTCTACACATATGGTTTATCCACTGACGACACACCTTTTCCCCCTTTTGTGTTTTGATCTCCTCCTCTGGGCTGCACCGACTTTTTTGGGATATCAAAAGCCTATTGCCGAAAAGCTGAAACAAAAACAACAAGGACGCAAATCAAAACATAGGCCTGGCCGTATATATTACAGCAACGCTATAATATAGCGTGTGTGCACTGTAATCTTGTTTGCTGTACAATCAGATTGAACGTGGCTTCACACTAATTGCCACGTTGGAAGTACTGGAAATATTGTCTATTTCGAGCTAGAGCTTATATAACACAGGGCTATGAGATCTCCAGACTCGTTGGCCCATGAGGTCCAGCTCCTCTTGGACAACGAACCACAGGTGCTCTTTGAGCACCGCGTCTCCAGATCGGATGTCAAGAAGAAGTCGTTGATGCTGATCACTGACTTCTTCAAGAACTCTCAAATACCAAATGTGGGTGATATGGTCCTGATTGCCGCTGTCGAAGAATGTGCTGAGTGGAAACGCTATGTCGAGCAAGACTTGGACGACGCTGAGATCCTGAGAGAAATGAATAACGATTTCGAGAAGCAAGACGCTTCGATTGATAAGGATGCCACAGTCCATGGAGCGAAAAACTTCAAGCTGGATGGTAAACTGTATGTCATGAGCGGCTTGCAATCAAATGCTACAAGAAGTGGGAAAGGCATTTTTGAGTTTCCTCTGCCACAAGGAGAGGGACTGTCTCGTTTGAATTCCCGGAATGATTTTAAGCTTCCCTGGAGCATATACTGTCCAGCACTGGAAGGTGATAGAGAGAACGTGGAATGGACTCACAATTTAAAAAGGTGCCAGTGGATGGCTCCTACGATCAACAAGAAGAAACAACCACTGGACTCTTGTAGCTGCTTGGGCTCTGGATGTGGGAAAGATTGTTTAAATCGGGCCTTGCAGTATGAGTGCTCTGCTTCCAACTGTCCATTCAAGTCTGAAGATTGTGGCAATAGACTGTTCACAAACCTTTTACAAGATCTCAATGAGCATAAACCATATGCAGAGGGTTTTGAGATTCGTAAAACAGAGAAAAAGGGGTATGGCCTTTTCACTATTCGTCCTTACAACGCTGGCTCGTTGATTGTTGAGTATACTGGAGAAGTTATTGATCTCATAGAAGTCGAGCGTAGGGTCAATACGATCTACAGGAACTTTTCGGACTACTACTTTCTCCGTCTCGAGAGAAATTTGGTTATTGATGCAAGTCGAAGAGGCTCCGCAGCGAGATTTGTCAACCACTCTTGTGATGCAAACTGTGAAATGCAAAAATGGTTCGTTGATAACTCCCCAAGGATTGGTCTGTTTGCTAAACGGCATATTTCTGTCGGTGAGGAGATCACTTATGACTACAACTTTGAATGGAGCGCTGATCCTCAAAAGTGCTTCTGCGGTGCTAAGAATTGTCGGCGGTTTATTGGTAAGAAACCTGATCAAGAACCTGAATTCCAAGAAGTCGTAAGTGATAATGAAGGAGATGAGATAGTAAGCGTCCCTCGAAAGAGCCGTCCCAAAAAGAATACGAAGAAAAAGAAATCCGTTGTTCAATACGAAGACGACTTGGAGAGCGAGGAACTCATCTTCGATGATGCCTTGGAAGAAGTGGTTGATGATGGATCTGAAATTGAAATGCTGCCTTCGGGAAATGAAGCTTCACTTGAAGAAGACGATGCGGTTGACGCTATAGAAGAGAAGGAGGATGTCGCGATCAAGAGGTCTTCAAGAAAGAGAGCGCTGAGTCCAAAGGTTACACCTTCTGAGAAGAAGCAAAAGCTTGTGAGAAATACAAGACTTTCGAAAAGAGATGAAGCCAAGTCAAAAATCGATGGTTTTGCTGAAGTCCCTGCTAAATCTACAAGGGAATTAGCTATCAATATAGTTGATGAAACATTGTTTGAAAAAATTAAGTATCAACAGTCCAATGGAGAACCATCTGTCAAGAGGGCCTCTCGCAGAAGAAAAATCTTATCTGCTGACAACGAGGTTGAAGCTGCTAAGTCTACCAACGTCGAAAACACCTTAGAACCTATTTTGATTGAAGATGAACCTAAAATGATGAAGACTAAAAGGACAAAGGCAAAAAAGAATAAGGAAACGGAAATTGATTCCAAATATTCTAATGAAAATGAATACACCCATCGTTTACGCTCAAGGAGAAAGACTCCCGTGGTGGGGAATTATGATAATGAAGTGGAGGTTTTGACTCAAGATGACTTGCCAAGCGAGTTATCCTCTGCTAGTGCTGAACTGAAGAAAGAGAGATCAAAAACCCCAATTATTAGAAGAAGACCATTCACGGGTAAAAAGGTTATTTTCAACAAGGAAGTTTCTGAGAAGATGACTAAAACTCCAAAATCTAAAAGCGATATCTTTGGTGAAGATCTATCCAAATTGAAAAGAAGTAAGAGATCCTTATTGAATCACGAGCAGAACGGTGAAGAAAAATACCGAAACGGTAGTCGTGAGGATTACAGCCAAGGTTATGAAGGCGAATATATGCTGAAGGAATACCGGGATCGCCATTACAAACAAGACCAATATCAACTGCAAAACTTGCAAGAAAGGTCATATTCGGAGTATGCAAATGATTCTACGAGCTCTAGTCAATTGGGCCATATCCGTGGTGAGCTAAATGATGACGCTGGTGTTTCATTCAACCATGATCCTGAAGCAAACGAAATGGTGACCACTTACTCACCAGAATTCAGCAAACCTAGAGATCCCAGAAAGAGAGGATAAAACGGTAGCTACCAAGATTAATGGAATACTTGTGTATTAAACTGATGGTCTTGTTATATTTATGAACTTTAAGTAGTCTTTGGTGCCCTTCTCTTCGGACCTTTACTTCTTGTCTTTGTCAGATGGGTCAATTCACCATCGCTCTGTAATTGAGATGAATCGAAAGTTGATGCCTTCCTGATGGGTGGTATGGTATCATCGCTTGTGATTGGAAGAATAACTGGATTTGTCTGTGCTCGTTTTAGCACATGCTCCAGAATAGCTTTCCTTGGGTCGTGCTTGGGCTTTGGTGGATCCTTTTCTTTGATGCTTATCAGACTCTTTAACTGATTGTTCAAGACTTCTTTTGAATTGCTCAGGACTCTTTGTTTTGCCTTCATTTCTAGTCTATCACTCTTCTTCAGATTGTTTAAAGCTTGGAGAGCTTCTAATTGCTTTACAGATGGTTTTCTTGTTGGCTTAACCGGCTTCAACCTTTGAGACTTTTGTACTGCTTCAGGAACCGCACCCTCCTTCACAGGCAATGATTGTGCCTCTTTCAGAGATTTCTTCTTTTCGATGGCTTCAAGGACAGGTCTTGCCTTTTCGGGGAGTGGCTTCGCATGTTTGAGTGTACCTTTCTTTGCTAGAGCCTCCGGAATCTTAGCGGAAATTTTGCGAACAGGGACAGCAGGTTTCAGAGAATTGGACACTTTCGTTAATTCAGGAACATTCATTGAAGGCTCTCTGATTCGTATATCTGGCTTCACCTTACTTGCTGGCGAAATCTGCAAGGATGTAGACAATTCCTGAGATTTCTGTGGTACAGGTGGTCTAATCCTTCTCAAGATGATGGGGCTTGACTCCTCAGTCTGTAATTGAAGTTTCAACTTAGAAGGTGAGCGTTCGACATGGTTAAGCCTCGGGCTTGTGAATTCACTCAACGTCCTTTCACTTTGTAATTTGGAGAGTTCGTTCTCTTGCAAGATTGCCGTTAAAGTATTGGATTTGGATGGGACGATTGGTGCAATCTTCGTTCTTTGGAAGTTGTGTATCGTTGTTGAATTTGTCTTCTTAGCAGATTCTAACCATGATGCGGGACCGTTGCTATAGTCTATAGAAACTTTGAGTGATGTATTCTTTCCCTGAGGAGTGCTTGATGAATTGGTCACTGCGGAGGTCAACCACTTGTTGGCTGATCTTGAGTGCGAATTGTCAATAGAGAAGTTTGGATTTGATGGTGTTCCTCGCGAGAAGTCAGAAGAGGAGTGCTGCAAAGCATCGTTGATCCATTTACCCTTTGGTTTGACTTCCGGTTTAGAGCTCTTCTGGTTTGCGAAAAGATCGCCTCGTTCATCTGCGAATTCAAGTCCTCTAACAGGAAGTGGATGCCTTTCAATATCATCGTATCTGATAGCAATGTCAATCTTTGCTGGTGATCTCTTGATAGGAGACGAGCTTGTGCTTTCTCGCTTCTTTGGTTCTTCAATATCAACACTCTGACCGGTCTTTCTTGCCGGGAGCTTCGGTGTCGTTTCCTCTTTAGGGTTCTGACCTATCAAAGTTGATATCACACCATCAATCTTCCGCTTCTCATCGTCTGACAATTCAAATTTGGAATATTTACATGTAGCTGTTGAGAGTTGTGTTGGTTTCTTTGTAACGAAATCCTCAAATCTCACAATGTCAATGCCTTCATGCTTCTTGTAGGATTGCACTCTTGCTTGAAAGTTCGATATATCATTTTCCTTACTTCTTGACTTGTCGTAATTATACGCAGATTCGTAGGCGAGTTCATCGACGTTGAGACGATACTGTTCTGATACTGAAGAGTTGAAATCGCTAATAGACTCAGAACTTGTGAGCTTCTTCTTGGGTTGTCTCTCCCTCACTCGCTCTTTGTCGAGCTCTTTGATTCTCTCAAAGAAGTCCTCCACGGAGCCATTTATATGGATCTTCGACATTCTTGTGGTGCGTGGCCTAGTTGTTCACACTCTCCCCCAGTGTTTTTCCAGTGTTTTTGATGTTTTCCCTCATTCGATGAACTCCGATACAAATTCCGCCTACAAACACTGGAACATGTTGGGTTTACTAATAGCGTAGCAGACTCTGTTTTGGAAGATTATGGATCGGGCCACCAGATTTTTGTGGCGAATAATGCAGTGTGTCTCATGCGATTTCACTTAGTGCTCTAGAGATTGTGAGTTAGGAATAGCAGTGGGTCCTTTGAAAGAGGATGTTGCTTATCAATCTTGGAAATTTTGCACTTGATGCTCCCTTCTCATATAAACCAATATCTCCCTTATTTGCATAACTGGAAACTTAGTGAACTATTCATGAACACCGTATTGCAATCTATAACTTGATATCAGGGAAATATGTACCTCCCCCCATCTCCAACCCTCCGCAACAGAGGCTTCTGCTTTCTGCTTCTTCTTCCAGTAGAACTTGAAGATCGGGTGATAGGAAACCTATAGATACTGATCATATCAGGGGATGGGAATATGATATGACTTGCCTACTGATAACATGTATTGCTTCAATACTTGTTCAGATGGGGTCTCTTTTCTCCCCGATATCAAAGTCTCAGACGTAAGTTTGGAATAATGCAGGCTTAGACAGACTTCGCTTTTCTTTTAGCTGAGGGGGGCAAATACTAAAATACTTCCATATTCTATAATCTGAAACACTATTCTTTTATTTGCGACTTCTCTTCTATGTCTTTTACTTTGCAAGAACTTCAGAAATTGGAGTTTCAGACAAACACACCGCAGAGCCGACCTTTGTAATTCGAAAAGCTTGATTTGTCGAGAAGCCGCTTACTTTGAAAGTCTTTTCTTCAGTAGAAGGACGAAGATCTTGAGGAGAACCTAAGTGAGTCTACCAGGCCGAACCCTAATAGCTGGAAGTTTCAACTCTTGGAAAACTTTGATTATAGTCCTGTTGAAAAAAAACAGGAAGACACTAACGTCAAAGGTAAAGATGTATAAATAGATTGATTGCACCTCATACTGGATACTTCTCTTTGAAGAGCTTTGAACTCGATGGTAATTAATTCAACATCAATACTAATGGTTTCTAAAATCTCAAGAAGTCAAATCGTGGATCGTCCTTTCTTGAGATCCCAGAGTGATGTAGAAGAGTTATAATTCGTGATAGGAAGAGCCACCATGGTGGTGTCTTTGGATTTTGATATTTTAATAATTCTTAGTTACGAAGGCACTAGAGTTAGTAAATCTAAGTCAGTTGTCGCAAGATTTTTTAGACCCTATAATAATGTCAAGGTGAGACTGCCACCCACAACTTCCTCAAACCTCTGTCGGTTTATGCTGAAAATTTAGCTTTTATAAATACATGACAACAGATCCATTATAGATTATCTATGTGATACCTAAGTAATACACTTATGATACCTCAGAGTCATCATTTTGGGAATATTCTTCCCTGAGGTCATCCATGCTCTCATTAAGCTCAATTCTTGGTAAAAGCCACATTAATTTAGTGTCATAAAACATCCACACATTCAAAGCCTTTCTTCTAATCTCACGAGCACATAAATATAGACTATTACAGGGTTTGAGAAAGATAAGAGCTATTATGAGAGTCTCTAATTATTATTTTATTCTTGAAAGAGATGAGCTCGAAATTCAAGTATTTCAATTTGAGTTTTTAACAACTTGGAGAATGAATTAGCTTTGCGGACAGTCATATTCCAATTTTGAATTTTGGAAAAATCAAGATAATTCGAATTCAGTTGGCTATGAACTTCTAATAATAAATAGATCATTGTGAGAGGAAAAAAATCTTTGAAACCGAAATTTTATAAAGACTTTGTTGGACGCTTGGAGAGTATTCGACTGTTTGGAATGTTCTGTTCCCCGGTGTCGACTTTCGGAACATTCGGAAGTTTTTACCTTGCGAGCTTCTCCCACAACTATTACAAGAGCAAAAGAACAAACAACGAACAGCTGAGCTCTGGATATGATGAGCTCTAGAGTGCCTATATATAGTCTTTGGAAAGAAACCCAGTGGACACATCTATCAGGTGATGGTGGTGTGCCAACCAGTGAACAACTGAGATATATCTTCCAAGATCTGCTGTGCAACGATGGTCAATTCGACTTAGTTTCCTTAAGAGATCCAGGGACACAGTTACCCCCAGACGAATACAGCACTATTATCATGAAGCCAAGTTTTCTCCCCGAGCTCCAATCTTATGTCAACGATGAAAGAATTATCGCTTACCAGAATGATGGATATGTCTCCAGTGAGATCGACCACATATTGGATAGTGAGGTCTTCGTACCTCTTAAGCAGAAGAGTTACACGTTAGGAAAGACCCCTATTGTAATATTTCCAGTCCAGGTAAATGATACTTTTTGGTTGACATCGATATTATTGAGATATCCAGAAGAAGATATGTGGCATTTTGTTATCATTGATGTCAATGGTAAGGCGAACGATGCACCCTACTTAGATGTTATGAAGATCTTTGCCCAAAAGATGGATGTACTGTACAGGACAGGTCCAAAATCGTCGCTGAAGATTCATCATGTCAAACCAATATTGAATTGCTCCAATCACGATGCTGGTTTACTTGCAGTGGTGATTCTTTTTGAATTGGTGTCAATGCAGTCGTCCCATTGGGCTTTAACCGACGATGTTTTGCAGAGCAAGGAAGGAATTACAGAGACCACCATGTTTGGGACGGAGTATGCGGTAGGGACAAAGTATTTGCGTCAATTGATCTCAGAAGAATCGCAACCGGCGAACTTGTTATCCTCATTGAGATCTCAGTTGAAATCAGTATCATTCTCTTGTAAATTGGAAACTCAATTCTCATTTGGATATGCAGATAACTTTGACGGTAATAGACTCATATTTTCTGCAGAGTTCAAGAAGGAGATTGATGAGATAGGCATATCTGAAGAGTTCAGATCGATGTTTGTTAATGATGTATCATTTGAAGATTTCCTTGAAGCAAGAAAGAAGGGCATCACCTACGGACAGATGACAGATTGGAATTATGACTTCATAACACAATATGAGAGCGCTATACCTTTGAATACCAGTGATCCTGGACCTCCTACTTTTGAAAGATTGGATATAAAGAAGCGTGACTACTTGGATTTTATCTCAAACCACACTAAGATTGATCGAAAGGAAATTGATAGGAAGCTGACAAACATGGCTTGCTGCAGAAGATTGGATCGCAAGCTTGTTGATTTAAGATATAATTATTTGAGATCCATTACAAACCATTCATTGATACTCAAAGCCAAGACTATACCAGCAAAGGGCACCACACCCAAGAAGAGAAAGATTGATGATTTCCTGATTGACCAACAGCAGAGTAAAGTTCTCAAGCGAACAATACATCCCTATGATTTGATCTATTACTCCTACTATGCCCACTCTTGCTTGGGCAACCATGGAAGTGTTCGTGTTTCTTTTGATGCGGTGAAAAATGAAATAGATAACCTAACTAGAGACATGGTTTGGTTCATGTGTAACAGGTGCAAGAAGTGTGAGGCGAAGTCAAAAGATCAACGAGGCTCAAGTTTAGCGCATGCTGAGAAGCCACTTCAAAGGCTTCAAGTTGATCTCATCGATATGACAATGCACCCATCGAAGGTTGGTGATGATGAGTTTAAATGGATTTTAGCGCTCAAAGATGACTACAGTCAGTTTGTCAGTCTGTTTGCTCTCAAGGATAAGAAGATAAGTACCGTTCGAGAACAGCTCGAAGAGGCTTTGCTGAGGACAACTTTCCCTGAAGATATCCAATCAGGGAATGGCACAGAGTTTCTTACTACATTCTTTGGTGAGATCTTGACAAGTGTGAACTTAATTCCTCTAACGACTCCAGTTGAACCTCTCGAAGTGACCTTGAGGAATCAGTTGACAGCATACATGAATGAAAAGAGAGATCCAAATTGGTCAGCCTATCTAGCTCGGATCTGTCACACTATAAACCATTCGTTGAACAAGCAAGTGAATGCAATTCCATCTTCTGTTTTATTTTCCAGGATGGCTGTAAACTTGGAAAAGAGACGATTTCAGCTAGGTAGGTTAAACGAAGAGGCTATTGCTGCAAATGTTCTCTCCAACGAACTCTGGCCAGATTGGCAAGGTAGCATATACTGCCACGCGGTGATTCCTGATCCAGAGTGACAACAACTACGAACAAATAATAATTATCCAATTCAAAGCTAATGAACTCCCAAACCATACCAGTATAAATCCTACCCCCAATTACCCAAACAACTGTATTTAAAAAAAGGGCATCAAACGTGAGCAATGATAAAAAAGACACAGCAATAAGACCAGCCAGCCGTTATGATACGAGGGAGTCATTTACAGTTAACGATGGTGTTAACCTCTAGGATGTAACGACCTTCTTTGTATTTCTGATTCTTTGCATCAGCCGAGTGATACTTCCAGCCCACGCGGTGGCCACACTGATGGCACATAATATCACTGACGAGATATCTCCCAGTAGTCATCTCACGGTATTCCTTCTCGCCTTGGATAATGTTCACAACTTGGTCCATCAAGTAGGCGTCACCAGTCTGACCCCTATAGTCTTTAGAAAGGATCAAGCATGATGTTGAGAGGTGTGTTCTGCACCCACCGCAACCGTATGTTGTGCCCTGTGTGACTTCTGAGTCAATGTAAGTAGAGTAGCGTAGCCCCATTTGATTGATGATTCACCTTTCGAGAGTTGTTCAACAGTTAGAAGTATTCAACCAGTTCCGCAATCCCGATTTCAAGGCAAGTTGGGGGGACCTCCCTCTCTATGTGTCATGTCCCAATGTGGTAAACGGGTTGCATAGACTTCCTGATTAGGAAATCATAGAATGTCACAAACATGTGTTGGATTTATTCCGACGACCTCGCGGGAATTGACAACAAATCAAGGAACCAAACTGACAAAGGGAAAGGAAGAACACTGGGCATCGAGAAGGCATTGATGGAATTCATCAGAGTTGCACGCGTAGATGACGTGGTACTTCATAAGCGTGGTCAGAGGATCCACGGTTCTGTCCATCTGACGACCCACCATTTGATCTTTACGGTATCCAATCCCAAACCCGGTGAACTCAGAGAGCTATGGATATGCTATCCCATGATAAGCTCTGTATATTGTGCGAAAGGGAGTGCGCTTCTTAGGCTTTTGAAGCTTTTACAGAGTGAAGATGATAGAGAGGACATGACCAATTCCAAGATTGTACAATCATTACCGAAGCTTCAGGATTCAAAGGGACAAGAGTTGAACGTTTTCAAAGTGTCTACACTCAAGATCAACTGCAAAGACTTCCAATTCCTATCTTTTGACTTTGTGAAAGAACAAGATTGTACCGATGTCTTTGAGTCGATTATGAAGCTGACGTGTTTATCTGAGGTGAACCAACTCTATGCATTCATCTATCAACCTACGCCTATGGAGAGAGCTTTCAACTCATGGTGCATATTCGATGCTGTGAGAGAGTTTCAAAGGCAAGGATTGAACTTCAAAAATGAGACTCAAAACTCTTCGTCAAGCTGGAGAGTGTCAAATATCAACGAAAGGTTCAAATTCTGTGACACTTACCCTCAGACGTTGATTGTACCGAAGACTATATCTGACAATGTTTTGATGCATGCTTCAAAATTTCGCTCCAAGAATAGAATACCAGTATTATCATACTATTACGCTGCTAATGGGTGCACTATTACCAGATGTTCTCAACCACTGGTTGGTCTTAAACAATCAAGGTCTATCCAAGATGAAAAATTGGTTGATGAAATCTTCAGGTCAAGTGAAAATTCCAACACAAAGACCAATATTGTCGTCGACGCAAGACCATTAACGAATGCAATGGCACAATTTGCGCTCGGAGGTGGATCAGAGAACATGGATAATTATAAGAGATCTGAGAAGATGTACTTGGGAGTAGACAACATCCATGTCATGAGGGATTCAATGAATCAGCTGGTAGAGAACTTGGAAAATATCGACTTGAACATCCGTGTCTCAAAGCAGGATCTTAGTAAGACACAATGGCTGAAGTTCATAACGTTGTTGTTGAACAGCACTGAGAAACTGGTCAAATCATTTGCGTTGAACAACTCAAATATCTTGATCCATTGTTCTGATGGGTGGGACAGAACAGCACAGATCAGTTCACTTATACAAGTTTGTATTGATCCATACTTCCGAACCCTTGAAGGGTTCATAACATTGGTAGAGAAAGAATGGATTTCATTTGGGCACAGATTCAACGAGAGATCTGGCCATTTAAGCTCTGAGAGTATCTTCAAGTCAGAGTTGGATGATAGTAATAACGCTATCAAGTCCATGTCTACTCATTTCAAGAAAAAAAGAGCGCTCAAATTTACATCCCCAATTTTCCATCAATTCTTAGACTGCATCTACCAGTTGACAGTACAGAATCCTTCTGAATTTGAGATCAACGAAAGATTTTTGAGAAGGCTTCTATATCATTTGTACTCTTGTCAATACGGAAATTTTCTACATGATAGTGAACAAGAGAGATACCAATTCCAAGTGAGACTCAAGACAAGAAGCGTATGGGACTACTTCTTGTCACGGAAAGAAGAGTTCACCAACAAAGCATTCCGAACTGAAGAGCATATGATCATTCCAAATTTCAACAAGGTGAAATGGTGGTGGCAGTTGTACGGCAGAAGCGACGAAGAGATGAATTCAAGTGAGATCAAGCCAAAATCCGAACCTGTGGTTGCTGAGGCAATGTTTCAAGAGATGAGTGTATCATAATAGGAGTGTAAGATAGATTCATATACTGTAGTGATTCATTATTATTCGCCAACTGGTTATCGCACTCTTTCAAATCATTCCTGATACTCTGAAAAAGTCATAATATATCAAAATCTCTCCGTGAGTAGATCCACAATAACAACAAAACACGGTTCCACACGTCAATAATGTCTAAAGGCGTAAAAGCTGGCTCAATGAGTTCGTATCGGCGTGTTACTGACCAGAGCAGAACACGACAGAGACATCACAAGCTTTCATCAGAAGGACAGCGGTCCGACAATGGCTCGTCAGAGATCCCCGATAAGATGAATGGAAGTGTCCAAGGCGCTTCGCTTGAAATGAATAAAGGTGTGTCCCATTGGAGCTATCCGAACTCTCAATGCCAAAACCTCACTATGGAATGTTATCCAGACCTACCACAACATACTTCCCAGAATGGCGTGGATGACAATGAACAAAATCGAAGCAATCGTCACCAGGACCACACAAGTGGGCATCAGACTTCACAGAGAGGTAAGATACCCATTGTTTTACCATCTGAACCCGAAACACTATATCAAAAGTCGATGGACCAAGGAAGCACCATGAATGTTCCCCATTGGCATCTCCATAATTATGAGGATGAGCGTCAGCACCAGCATTCGCAAAAACAGCAACATCAGTACAGATCATCGCCAGATGAGCAAGAAGACTATTTAAATCTGGTAAGCTCTCATCTGTACCGCTCTTATAAGGAAGATCCGCAAGTGAATGAAGACCTACACTCCATGCCCATCTTTCAGGATGAGCAATTACAGACTTTTTCTTCCTTTAAATCATTCCTACAGGAACTCGTTATGATGGACGAAAGAAAGCGTTCTAGTTTCTTTCTACTCGAAGGTGCCTCAGTTTCAGAGATCAAGAAAATAAGTGATGAATTTTGTGACCACTTTGTGAAGCTCTTTAGACTGGACAATGGTCGTTCGTTAGTATCCTTAGAATTACTTGACAACGTTGAAGATCCTAGTTTGATAAAAAGGTTCAAACTTTTGCAATTTAAGGATTCTGTATACTACGTACAAAATCCTTCAAAAGTTTATGTTAAGATTGGACCAAAGTTTATACAATTTGCTAGTGCCAAAGAGAAATGGAACTATTTCTTCCAGAAGTATGGATCCTTTTCATCTTTTCAAGAAGGAGGTGAGCTATGTATTGAAGCAGACCCGATATTTATGAAAGGATTGGCGTCACAGATACCGTTGAAGATTCAAGAAGGAAAGCTCTATGTCGCGGAGTCTATTACTGATGATTTCTATGGGTATAACAGTCTAGTTTCAGATGAAGAAGAAGACTCGCATGAGGAAGAAATGCCAGAGGTGGTACAATGGAGCTACTCAAGAGTGCATAAAGCTAACACAGACACATCAAAACGCCATCTGGAGCAACAGCTGATTTTATCGAAAAGTTCAATGAAAACTATGATGTTGAATCATCATATTGACTCCAAGACTCTACTGGAGAAGATTGATGAAACTCTTGTGGCAGGTGAGTATACGTCATCAAATGCTGGAACGACACGGCTTGTTGTGACTGATGATGAAGAGGTGGAAGAAATCAAGGAGAAGATTTCCTTTAATGATATGAACTTGGGAAAGGATCGCATACACGAACCTGAGAGAAGTAAAAAAAGGACATTTTCTGATACTTTCAATCTTTCAGATAAGAGCGATGGTGCTGCTGCTGATGATAATGACGATAAGAAGGATGATGATAATGATAATGATAATGATAATGATAATGATAATTATGATGATACTAATGACATTGAAGAGCCAGAAAAAGCACGAAATGAATATCCAGGCGCTTCTAAAGAGGATCAAGATACGGAGAAGCCTCAAAAGATTGAGGAACTGCAAGTCATTGACGAACAATATGCAATCCATGAGCCAGAATACATTAATGATTTTCAGGAGACAAAGGGGTCAGCAGATGCAACATTTCTAACAGAAGACGAAGTGTTACAGGATAGCGAAGGTTCAGAAGTGGAAGCTCCCACAGTTTCCAGTCAAATTCTTACACAACTGGATTCTGAAATCAGAACTTTAATTCCTGAAGAAGAGAGCGAGTCTCAGATTGTCGTAAAGCATTGTGATCCCTCAATGCTAAGCGCCAGAAATGTACCTTCTACTTTTTTTTTCATTGATTATGACAAAGGTAAATACGAACTTGATCCGAAGTTGTTATGTCGTGCCTATGCGCATCGTTTGACAGATGATGGAAAAATTAGATTCAGAAGTATATACTACTTCCCTGATAATACCCGTCGAGTCTGTGTTTGGATGAAAGCTAAGAGGGATATCGTAGAAGCTGTCAAGTTTCTACATTCGTTTCATTTCGAAGGAGGAATTGTTGTTGTTACGCTTTGTGACGATGTTATCGCTAAGAAGTTCAAACAAGATGCTCAAAAATTCACATATGAGGTGAAGATGGAGCCTCGACCTGAAGAAGTTCAAGAGATCTCAGATTGATTAGTTTGCATTAATTTTGTTTAACTTTTGATAAAAATATATTAATTCTGGAACCCAAAATAATCAATCCAGCCTAGTTATCAACACCTTTGATCCATTTCTTAGCCATATTATTAAGTCGTTTACCATTGCCCCAAAAACCCATAGACCAGAAATGGATGTCTCTAAATGAAGGCCCAGGTTTAGAAGCATGATTGATATGCTCCATTTCTATTGGTTTGCTACTTGGAGATCGGACCGTTCTCTCCCATGGTCTCATCACTTTTTGAAGAGGCGCCCATTGCTGTTCCTTATATCTATCAGAGGTCATCTCTTTGAGACGTGACAGAGCTCTTTTATAAGCAAACCTCTCATCTTCACCAGTGAATGTCTTTTGATTTGCGTAGTTGATTGTAGTTTCACTCAAGTCGAAGGGGCTCCTCACCCCTTCTTTATACTGGATCTTTTCATCGTCATAGTAGGAAATGTTTGGTCTGTAAGGGGCTGTCAATGCAATGTGAGTCTTCGAAAATACTTCCTCCTCTTGAACTTTGATTCTGTTGAGTTCTTCTCCCGAATGTGGTAAATCTGGGAAAAACAAATCATCTGGATGGGTCTCTAATTGTAGGTACAGTTGACATTTACACTCATAGAGTGCGTCCAGCAAGGTAATAAACCGTCTAGCTTCATTCTTCATATTCAATTTCAAGACGGGTACGTTGTCGATGATGAAGGAGTGGTAATTGGATGCCAATGAGATGTAATCTCCAGGACCGTATAAACCCGCACAGATGTCATTGAAGTCAAAATAGAGAGTTCCATCTTTATGCCATGGTATTTGTAATTGACGACCATAAACGGTTAAGTTTGTAGAATTACCGTCATTGATATCAATTCCTGCTCGTTCGCACAGATCACCTTTCCCAACAATGATGTTCGATCCATCACTCTGCTCACTCATCAAATGTCTATAATCTTTCTCTGACTCTATATCAATTGTGTAGCATCTAGATTGAAGGACCGATAAAAACGATCTAAACTCATTCTTCTTGAAATCAGTAGCATATAAGTCTTCTGGCATCCGATTGGACGTCGCAACGAGAACACCGCCTAGTTTGAAGAAGTAAGTAAAGAGGAGTTTGATGATTTTAGCAGCAGCAAGGTCAGGTAGCATAAACTCATCCAAAATAAGGACTGTGCTTTGTTTCACCAACTTTTGAGCAATTTCAAAGAGTATGAATTCATCTCTTGTGTCAGTCCTATGGTGAAGCCTCTGTTTATAGATCCTATGGATCTCATCATAGATCCAGAGCATGAAGTTCTGATAGTGCCATCTTTGCTTCGATTGCTTCGGTAGCGAATGCGCAAAGATATCGACAAGCATTGTTTTACCAGTTCCCACATCTCCATTCAACAGAAGGCCGTGAGGTGTGTTCAGTGTACCCAAATCTTTATCAGATACTACGCGAATCAGATCTTTCCTTCTGCTTGTTCTCATAGGTCTCCAAATAGTTTTTTGAGCCTGAAGTTGTCTCATAAGATGTTGAAGTTCTAAAGAGAGGAAATCAGGTGGAGTGTAGTCCTTTACACGATAATGAAGTCTCTGTAACTCAGCCATTGCTCGCAGCTGAGCACCATCTGATAACAGAAGTCCTCTTTTGACCCGGGACTGGTACAACACCAGCGGGTCTGTAATCGTCAGGGAAGCAAATCCCCTAACGCCTTTCAGTCTATGCACTTTGAGCATTATGTCTAGTCCTCCCTGAATCAAATATTAGTTTGGTTGTTTCTATGGGGTGGGCTTGATAAGGGTTAAGTATGCCAAAAAAGGGTGTGCGTCTCCTTGGGCTTTACACGACCTGTTGAGATGGCACAGCACACGTTGGGCGGGTTAGAAGGTTGATGAGCTGGTGAGAATGAGGAGTCTTATAAGAAGCTTTTAGTGCTAGTAATGTGTTTAACATTGTTGAAGACCTATTGTTTACGCTTTCCATACATTAAAGCATATCTACACCAGGCATAGAATTGTGTTGATAATCTATTACACTCTCAATGTTCTTGGAGTCTTCTTCTTAACCCTCTTCGCCCTCTCATCAATGCAGTTGCACACTTTGGCGAGCAGCTTTGTTGTTAACATAGGCCTGGGATCCGCAGAATAGGAAGAACACCAAATAAACCAGCGCAGAGATACCAACGGTCTTTGCCACTGCTTTACCATCTTCAGGGTCATTGATGGAGCCAACCATTGTCTCATGTCCAATGCTGAAGAGGTATGCAATGACGGAGAGGATCACCACACCAAACGCTGAGAGCACAGTACAGAACCACGCCTTTCCTGCCTGGTTTGTTGTTTTGTTAGTTTATATTTCGATATGACATCAACTGGGACTCACCGATACCAATGGCTGCATCCTTTTCTCTTCTGATTTGTTCTATTTTTGTTCTGTTTTTCTCTGCCTTATGTTTCGTTGTTTCTTAATTTGTTCTCCGTTTTGGCTGCTCCAGCGAGAGGACCCGGTGAAGATGAAAGAGAAAGGAGATTTTATATGGCCCCAGTAAACGGAATATGGTAGAAATGAATTGGAAAATAGTATTACTGTAATGATGTATTTTCTACACGAAGAATACATAAGTTATACTTTTAGAATCGTTGTATATGGGAAATTTCTAGTCCATGGCATTATATATACAGAATTTTTGACTCTCTTTACATATAATTCTTACCCTCTGCGTCTCTTCAAGGGCCTGTGATCACTCTCATCTGTGTAATTACTCTCTTCGCTTCTCTCTTTGCTGCTGTTATCCTTGCTGCTCTCGGAGTCTTCACTAGAAGACTTCTTCTCCCCCATCACCTGTCTCTTGAGCTGCTTCTTCTTATGCTCCAATACTTTATATAGTTGTCTCCAGCTTCTCAAAATATCCACAAGTTCAGTTGAGGTCTCCCGCCACTTGATCTGGGACTCTGGGGACACATCGGTGTGCTGTGCCAGTTGTTCTAACAGCTGGTTGGCCTGTACAGCCTTTCTGTCCGACTGTGGAACAAATCCCTTAGGATTATATGAAAAGGTCACCGTGTGAGACTTCATGGAGATGGTTATAGTTAGAAGTATAAGTGCCTATTTTACAGCGAATATTGAAGAGCAGAGAGCCATTGGAAAGATCAAAAGATTGGCTAACGCACCGATCTGAATGTCAATCCGGTACCCACACACATGACACATGAGCGCTCCCTGCTTAGTGAGAAAGTTAATTATGCCATTCTATTATTCTATAAATCGTCGAATCTACGAATACCATGCTCGTGCTTCTGCATGCTACGCACCTGTTTCGTGGAAAGCTTCTGCTTCTTCTTAGGCACTGGTTCAGGTTCAGGTTCAGGTTCTGACTCTTCGTTATCACTGAACCCCTGGAATTCCTCGTCTGGGTTGGAATCAGAGTCTGATTGACTTGACAGAGATTCATCCTGCTCTTTTTCATCCTCCTGTTCCTCGGCCCAAAGTTTCAGTTTATCCATTCCAGCAGTGATTAATCGGTATTCAAAATCCAAGTCCAAGAACCCTACTTCGTCAGTGAAGCTGTGTACTCTGGACTCCACCAACTTTCCTCTTTTCACATCCACTTTGAACACATCACCACTAGAACAACCACACCAACAGCAGTCATCGTTTTGTAAAGTACTAATGACACAATCAACACTTTCATCTTTACTGATTTTTATACGAGAAATCTGATCAGTGAATTCATTCTTGGACTGTTTCCACACTGTGGCAATACCTTCACCCATACCACACAATAGAGTTTCACCCTGTTCAGGATCGACAAAACAGGCACTCAACATCTCATCCTCCTGATTCTCGGACGTGATCCTGACCTTGTCCTTTCTTATATCCCACAAAGACAAAGTCGTGGAGCCCACTGAAAGGAACTGATAAGCCGACTTATGCTTCATTGGGACAATATAATTGATCGCATCTTCATGAACGCTTTTGATAGTATTTTTAATTGCCAAATTCTCTGAATCGATAACTCTGATATCGCCTTCTTCATCACCAAGCACCAAAAATGGATGCGTTTCGGATTTATAGAGCCTTGTTGGAGCACAATGCACAATAGTGGTTTTCTTAAGAACCTTTCCAGTCTGAGATTGGGACTTCTTCAATACACTATCTGAGCCAATTGTATACAATTCTTCGCCGTCACTGTTGAAGCAGATAGATCTGACACTTCCTTTGTGTCTCTTGGTCTTCCAGAGGATCTTCACACCATCCTCAAGGTCCAAGTCCTTTGACACAAGACACACTCTCCACGCCTTCTGTGCATCTTTTCCCTTTTTCCCTTTGTTCTGCTCTTCCAAGTCCCTGGCAGTTGTCTGTAACTTCAAAGGGTCGTATTCCAATACAAAGACATACCCATTGGCTAACCCCAGTGCTAAGATGGGCCTTGAAGGGTGTGCTGCGATAGCGAAAAGCGGCAAATCGAACTTGAGCTCCAGTAAAGGCCTCACTTTAGACTCCAGTAGATCTGTCACCTGTGATTTCTTGTTCTTCATGAGTTTATACCGATAGTTTTTTTCTCTCTCTTTAAAAGGATCTTTTTTGGTCAGCAAAAAAAGGTGATGAGCTACTTAAAAAAACTGCCAAAAGTTCACGGGTGGAAAGAGGTTGGCGCAGAAAAAAGTAGGGAAAATTGAATTGTTTAGTGGCAAAAATGATGGAACTTTAATCACAAAAAAAGAAGGATGTCTGGCCGTCAAGGTGGTAAACTTAAGCGTATGTTTTTGTCGTTATTGTGATTACGTGGCTCTTTTTGGCCCTGGAACAAACCTCTGAATCGTGGAAACTGGGGGAAGAGAGCAATTCTTCATTATGAAGCTATTGTATGAACATGAATGTGAAATGCTAACACATCTACAGCCCTCAAGCAGAAGAAGAAAGGTCCACAGGACCTCGACGATGAAGACCTTGCCTTCAAGCAGAAGCAGAAGGAGGCAGAGGCTGCTAGAAAGGCTGCTGCCTCGCAGGTGAAGGGTGGAAAACCATTGGTTGGTGGTGGTATCAAGAAGTCTGGCAAGAAATAGATGGATGTCTTGTGTTAGTTTCTGTTGTAGCTGGATCATATAGTTGCGTCATGTATTCAGGTCAAAGTATCACAGCGTAGAGCTCGGCATGGCTTTGGAATCAAGTAAGGCCCTCGGACTGTCTTACTCAAAATGGAAATGTCATCCCGACGACTTATAAAAAGGCCTTGGGACCCATAACTTCAATTTCCTTTCGCAAAACAAACCAATTGACACTTCAGTTGACCAAAAAATGTCATTCACCACAGAGGCCACCATCTATACCTTCCAGGGTAAGCTCCTCAAGCTTTCCCATGAGTCCAGAGAGACGAAGACCCCAATGGCTGTCAATCTCTACTTGCCAAAGCAATACGACTCTGCCACTGCAAAATCCATCCCAGTTTTGCTATATTTGTCAGGGTTGACGTGTACTCCCAACAATGCCTCTGAGAAGGCATTCTGGCAACCTTATGCTGACCAATATGGTTTTGCGGTGGTGTTCCCGGACACATCTCCAAGAGGTGCAAACATTGAAGGTGAAGATGACTCCTGGGACTTTGGCTCAGGTGCTGGTTTCTACGTCGACGCTACAACAGAGAAATTTGCAAACAACTACAGAATGTACTCATATGTTCATGGTGAGCTTCAGAGGGAATTGGCGGCCCAATTCAATAAGTTGAACTTTGACAATATCTCCATCACCGGTCATTCCATGGGTGGATACGGTGCTCTCTCTGGGTTCTTACAGAACCCTGGCAAATACAAATCGGTATCCGCTTTCGCCCCAATCTGCAACCCTTCCAAGTGTCAATGGGGTGAGAAGAACTTTGGGGGATATTTGGGTGATGATAAATCCCAATGGGCAAAATACGACCCAACTGAACTGATCAAGAATTACCATGGAAGTGATGCCCCAGAAGTGCTGATCCATGTTGGTAAGGCTGATCCATTTTACTATAGAGATCATCAATTGCTTCCAGAGAACATTGTCGAGGCTTCAAAGGGCACTGCATTCGATGGTAAAGTTCAAGTTGACTTGGTTGAAGGCTATGATCATTCTTATTACTTCATCTCTTCATTCACTCAACAGCACGCTGCTCATCATGCTAAATACTTGGGCCTCTCCAATTAACTAGCCGTTATGCCTCGTCTGTGATTATGGCACTGGATTGCCACCCAGCAGCAGAAATGGCTATCACTTTACCCTGTGTTGGAACTAATGTAGGCTTACGAACCCTTGTAGATCCATTTTCGATTTCGGAGCCCACAGGTGATTCTCCTAATCCTAAACATCCACATGACCTGGACTCCAACCCCCAAGAATACAATGAACCATCTTTGCAAAAAGCAAGGAAGTGATAATCACCCACAGCGATACTGATACAGTCCTGGTGCTGTAACTCATCGATGACTATTGGTGCATCACTCGACCTGTCACCAATCAAAACCAAATCCTCATTCGTAAAACAGGCAAAGGTACTGAAATTACCACTTAACCTCGTGAATTTAGGTTGCAGAGACTCAGCATGGGTGTGTAAGTACTGATCAAACTTGCTCAACGGATAAGATTCTGCACCAATCATATCATTTCGGTATAATTTACCATCAAGAGTTAGATACACGAGGAACCCGTCGCCAACCATGAAATCAACAATCTTATTACAACCGTTGATATCACTGGTATCAGGAACAACATGGAATTGGGCAACAGCAAATGAATCTCCTTCCTTCACAGCACTTCTCTTGCTCCAATAAACAAGACCATATTGGTAGAGATATGCAACGCTAGAATTCCATCCAGCAAGGCATTTTAACACTTTATATCCCTGCGAGATCAAATTGGTACCTTGCTCAAAGAACTGAACGTTTATACCATGTCCGGTACGTGGATCATCCCAAGTCCAAATCTGTCCACTGTTATCCATGGCCACAAAGTGACAACGACCAGAACTCACGCTAACAAATTTCGTATCATGGTCAGTTGTGACTTCTTTGGTTAAGAATTTATTGGTGGCCTCTTCTTCATGTGGTGGTTGAACAGGACTCGCCGGTGAATTTGGTAGAGGAAAGGGCATAGTCGTAGGGTTTAATACTCTGCCACCATGTCTTCCTGGGAAGAAAGTAGGGAAGTGAACTCTTCCACTTCTGATAGCATCATCTGGGGGCGGTAAAACACCAGGTGACGTGATATCATGCTGCTGTGACCGTAATCTATTGAAATCAGCATCATCGGGTCCTGGTCCTTTATGACCACAGTGCCAATTCCCCATAGAATAGATCTCCCCATGCGAGGTCAATATTTGAGAACTGAACCCACCGGTGGTCACATCTGCTAGAATGAAATCTAAGTGAGGCACTCTAGTGGGCTTTGCAACACCAGTTTGGAAACCTCGTCTAACGAGGTTTCCATGCGGGACATCCCTGGAATTGAGACCTAAACGACCACCGACCATAGATCCCCAAGTAAAAAGTTTCCCTTTTGATCGCATTCGGTATAGATCTGGCCATTTGTTCATACTATATGGAGTTGGGCGTGAGCCAAAAGTCTTTAAGAATAATTGCTGCCACACATAGGAGGAATCCTTGATTTGATCATGGAGTAATTGACAGGTCTGCGAGAGGGCACCAATCGAATCCGGTGGTAGGAAGAATATCACAGTATCTAAAACGTCTTGTGGGAGGTCAATGAAGTTGATCATGGTATTTAGATCCTTCAATTTGTTATTAATTTTGGACTTTTATTGATGGACTTCGAAGTGTGTTTGTTGGGGGGGGGGATGTGTCAAAAAAACTGTGAGGCGGGATGAAAAGTGATAACAATATCACAAACTACAAAAAAAATAACGGCGTCAAAAAGATGACACAGAGAATGCAATGTTTATTTATTTAGAAGGCTGCTTAGGCAATTGCTTGAAGGAACCCTTTAGGATCCGCCTCAAGGCATAGAGATTAGCCACACGGAGTCTCTCGTTGTCCAAATGGGCATTGTCGGTGGATTGGCCACATGGAATTTGTGCTGCAGGTGCCCTGAAGATCTTCTCCAAGAATCTTACGGATGGAATAGAGCCACCTTCTCTGACATAGAATGGCTCTTTGCCCCATTCTTTTATGATTTCACTTTCCAAGATCTTGTAAGCTGCGTTTCCACGTTCTCCCAACCATGGCTCTGCTTCATGGATTACTTTCACCTCCAAATGGTTAACTGATTTCATTTTAGCAAACGATAAACTCAAAAACTCCAATAGTGATTGCTTAATATGGTCTGAGTTCTGTTCTGGGACCATTCGAATAGACAAAAATCCGGTGGATGATTTAGGAATCACAGTACTGTTACCAGGACCAGAGACATCAATCTTGTGAACAGTCAACGATGGGAACTTCCATTTGGCTAAAAGCGTTTCTTTACTCGTTGGAACTGTAGTCTTGGAGCAAATGTCATCATAGAGTTTCTCTTCTTCAGGCGTAAGCGGTCTGATTGTATCATAGAATTGTGGAATCAAGACGGAACCGTCATCATCTGTAAGCTTAGATAAAAGTTTAATGAGATCCACTGTTGGCTCTCTGGAAACACCGCCTTCAACACCGGAGTGTCTATCCGGGCTATCACTTGAGATTTCGACAGTGACACTTAGAACACCTCTTAAACCATAGTTCAAACATGGCGTTGTATCGTCAAGCCAATAGGAATTACTCAACATAATCCAGTCAATGTCACCAATCAAGCTGATATTCTTTTTAATAGTTTCCTGAAACCCAAATGATCCACACTCCTCTTCACCTTCGATCAGAAATATAATATCAGAGGTTAGCTGGCCAGTCTGAAGAATATCAGCAACAGCATAGATAGCAGCTAAGATTGGACCTTTATTATCGCTCACACCTCTGCCGTGCAAATATCCATCATTGGCCACAACTTTAAACGGATCAGAGTCCCAGCTTGCACTATCTTCAGCTTCAATGACATCGTAATGGCCATACCAGAGGATTCTTGGAGTACTGGCAAGTGAACTCGTAGAAGGACGACCTTTGAAGCATGCATACACAACAGGGTTACCATTCTCCACTGGGATAAGTTCGGATTCAGCACCAAATCTGGTGAAGAGGTTTGTCAAGTAATGTGCACATCTTCTGGAATCATCGATAAAAAGTTCTGGTTTCTTGGAAACTGTCTTAAATGATACAAATTCACTTAGATGCTGAAGAAGAGATTCATTATCGATATCGATGATGGATTTGCGATGTAGGTTCACAGGTTGGTTATCATTTGTGATGTTCCATAGCGCAACGGAAGCGTCATTACCACCAGTTACAAGGTATGTCTTACCGTCTCTTGTGAAAATTTCAGATGTAAGTACTAATCCTTGGTGTGCTTCCCAGAAATGCTTTGAGTTGGTACCGCCAAATTTCCATTTGGAAACGCCACCTTTTGAAGCTTTGAATATGCAATAATCAGTTGCAGCGATGGACAAAGTATCATCTTCGTCTTCTTCGTCATCCTCCGATTGTAATGTCATCATTTGTTGGGATGTTTGCAAATCCCACAGTTTCAGCTGACCATTTGCCAATCCACAGTAGAGGAAGTTCTCATGCAATGCCAAGGATAGGACGCTTTCATCATTATCGAGTGTCTCAATCACAGAGGGCCGATCACCAGAGAGGTCCCAAATGTTCACAATACCATCGCCACCTGCTGATATCAGTTTGTTCTGGTCATAGAGCTTCATGGCATAGATGAAGCCGTTATGGGCATAAGTGATAATGCTTGAAGATGGAACCTCGATCAATCTGGTGCTCTGTGGTTCGATTGCTTTCTTTGAGGATGAAATGACTCCCGTGGGACCCTTAGAGTCAAAGAACTTATCAAATCTGTTGGAAGGCAAGCTGTTGGGATCACCTGTATGCATCATTGAGTTAAACTCCACAAAAAGGATAGACGCATTTTGGCATCCGAAGTATATTGTGCTGTTTTTGTTACACCAGCATAGACTGAAAATATCACCAATATCCACGAGTGAGTAGATCGTATGGGTCTCGTTCATTTCTCTGATATCCCACACTTTCACAAGAGAATCTGAGCCACCAGAGAACAAGTACTTCTCATCCGTGGATTTGGCAAGGCATAGGACTGAGCCCGTATGACCCTTGAGAGTATGCTTCTTTTCAAACGTCTCCATATCCAGTACCAGGATCTGGTGGTCGTAAGTACCACAGAACAAGAGACCAAGGCTTGGGAATGCAGCAGTGGAGAGGATTGAGTGTTTATGATGCCATCTATGGATGAGCAGCTCCTCTGATGTTCGTAGTGCTGGTGAGGGAGATGCGTCATAGCTCTCCTCAAGCTTCTGAGAAGGAAGCCTCGTTTGAAGAGGTAACTGTCTCGGTTGGAGAGGGTCCTCCTCCAATGACTTGTGACAGGACATTTCAACTTCTTTAACCTTCTCCAGCCCTCTTTGTTCTCTGTTTGATGTGGTTTGTTTTCATTTATTTTGTTTGTTTTGCTGAATTAGTTCAGTTCATCGCCCCAGCCACTGTCGGAGACTGAACGCCACAGTCGGAGAGCCATGATGGCATTGTGTGTGATTATATATACAAATTTTGAAATGAAAAAACTTCTAAACAGTCTAAATAGGATGCTATAATTCTATGGACTGGAACTGCTTCTCCCTCGAGGAGTAAACGTCTCGACATTGGACAAGCCGGAGTTCGCACGACTTCATGGTCTCTGCAGAGCCCATTTTCGTTACCACATTCTTCCCAAGGGCCCTAGCAGCTTCTTCGCTCGTGGCACGTAGCACTATGGCCATTATGGAGAGAACCTCGTTTACAGAGTCTTCCAGGTGCGATACAGAGGGGTCGATCCTCGTGTAATAGTGAACCCTGTCAATAAGCAGAGCAGAGAAGAGGTCGCCAACTCCGGTGAAATACGATTCAATGTACGACACTTCAAAGAGACGTTGGTGCAACGACCCATCGATATAGGTCGAAGTCACTGCCCTGATTTTGTCACTGTCACCTAGTATCAGTGATGATATAGCCACATTAGGTACTTTGAAAGTGGTATGAAGCTCCACAAGGGCCTTTTTTAAGGTATTAATAGAATCAATCTTGAAATCCACCAAAAGTTCCGCTTCAAATTGGTTTGGAGTTATGATATCGACGCCTCCTCTCATGAGGATCTTTCTATACATTGGTATCACACTTTCACTCACGTAGAGCTCGCCTTCGTCTCCCATGACAGGATCCAAGAGCCATATTAGTCTGGGATTACCTCTCTTCAAATCGGAACCAATATCACACACGGCCTCAAGGGCCTCTGCCCCTGGTACATAACCGGTGAGAAATGCATCATAAGTGGCATCTATCTTCTTCAAACCTTCGTACAGATCCTTCAGCTCCTCCCTTGTTGTCTTCGTTCCCTTAACTGAACCGTAGCCGGTATGATTAGAAAAGTTGACAGTGTTCATCACATCAACATCCCATCCTTGGCACTGCAGTGGGAAAGTGGCAGCTCTGTTCCCGACATACCCATGAACAACGTGTGACTGTACACTGAGGATCCTTTTAATAGGCTCCATCTGGTCCTTGGGGTTTCTCTTCTTTGTTGTTGTGGAAGTTGTTGAACTATCAAATTTTTTGACTCATTTCGCAGTGGAGACGGACGGCATTCGCTTACCGCATTCAGGAGAAAATGCGATAAGAGAAGCTATGGAAGGATCAACTTCAGAATAGAAACAACTGATAGACCCTTATAAACGCATACAAAGGCGATAATTGGTAAATAGTAAATTTTCATGGAAACATATAATGTATCCTTTTATACAGTACAAATGGTTCCAATAAAGTGCCAATCGTAGATTTCTGAGTAGTCCTGGCTGTGCAGTTCATTGGCTATCTAAGCTGGCCATGTCTAGAGCATGTCTCCACCGCCCGACAACAATTTCAAGATAGGTTTATACACATCTTCACCGTTCAGAAACAAACTTCCACGCGTTGAGTCGTTTGGTGGTCTACTCCTCCAACCAGAGACGGTATATTCTTATGAGTTGCTGTACCCTTCGTTGTTCTTTTTAGAATAGATCTTGGTGTGAACATAGAACATTAACACCAGGTGAAAACAGGTGGCTTGGATGTAACAGTCTGCAGTCTCTCAATGATAACCTTCTTCGATTCAAGAGCATCCTGTGCGAATACCAAACCGCTCTCTTCTTCAACTCTTTGTACCTCGTCATATGCAGTTCCAGCACTCAGCAATCCACTCAGAGCCCCACCGTTGTTCTGGGCCTCAATATCATTATCTGGGTCCTCCTGAATGGAGTTCAATACTTGAGATGGGCGGGGCTTTGCCTTGAACATCGGTGTCTCAATAGCATTGCTAACAACTGCAGTTGGAATATGTACTGGAACTTCCATGATTTCATCCCAAACCAAGATTCGCGTACGTCTAGCAAGTTCCAATGGACCCTGTGTAGGATTCTTCAAAGTCTCAACCACATTGAATGCCTGACCTTTCATAACAGCCCACTGCTTTTTCCACATTCTCTCCTTGAAATCGTCATCTTTCGTGAAGAGTTCTCTAAACATCAAAGAACATTCTTCCCACCATGCAGTTGAGGTCAATAGCGGTAAATAATGTCTCCTCGTCTTCTCAGAAAATGGTTGTCCAATGACTCCTACCGGTAAGAATAACCATCCGAAGGGATATGATCTCCACTCATCTGGATGTTTCCAAGGCCATGAAAGTCCCGAGTCAATAGCCCTGATCTTAATCCTAGGTTTCTTAACACCGTTTGCTGTCGTTTCCCATGTCAAATTAATCATCCAGTTGTCCAGCCCTCTATCCGTATTTCTCATGATGTAATCTAAGATAACCAACTTTTCCAGTTCTTCACGGAATTGCAGCAACACCTCCGGTGTCCACTGAAAATCTGGTGTTGAATCCATGTTGATCTCACCATCATTCCTGGTGTTTCCAAGTCCGTTGTTGCAATCGTGGTTAAAGCCCCGAAGACTCCATCCAGAACCTGGTAACGGGTACCTACTCAAAAATTTATCAGCTTCTTGGTAATCATTTAAGAACAATTGAAACGATCCAATTTTTGACCTCAGAGGTCTTTTGTTCAATCTTGCAGACCTTTTCTCCCAGAAGGAGTAATAAAATGAATCACTTGAGATAGAGACAATATCAGTATAAGGCACAATATATGCTTGAAGCTGTCTATCCAACAAGCTAGCAGCAGATTCACAAATATAACCCAAATTAGGTATCAAACAACTTCTTCCAAAGAAGCAAGGAAACAGATTTCTGTGCATCCATTTCGTCCATTTGGGAGATAAAGGGCCATATGGCTCTTCATCTTTGGGTTTGAAGACACCCACAGTCTCTCCTTTGGAGTTATAGATAAAATAGCTTCCTGATGAACCAGCAGAGATCCTCTTCGGTTTTATACCATTCTCGATGGAAGTGGTAGCATCTTCCACAACGGCGTCGAACTGAGTCCTGTTAACATTCTCTGTAAGGATGAATCCTTCCCTTGGAATGACCTGCAAAGAATCGTATTCTCTTGGTGGTTTGAACACTGAATATTGAATTTCATTTGGTACACCATCTAAGCTTTTCGACGTTGACGTCCATTTTGCAAATGAGTTCGTCCACCTCGTCACTGTATCATTAAGAGATCTCATATCAAACGATATGATAGAACGTGATCTCTTAGGTCGTGTAGGCTGTGGCTCAGAAGAAGGTGCAATTGCGGCATATCGTGGGGGGGTTTGGGGGCTCCTTAATTCATCCTGGAAAGGGTCCTGTAAAAGAGGAGACTCTTCCCTCACTTCATCGTAAGGATCATGATATTGTGGATATCTGGAGTATTTGATAATAGAAGGGGCACTGGTAGATATAGGTGCTGATGTGACCACTCTGCTCTTGATTGGAACCATCTCGCCATATATCTGGTCATGTTCATCCTCTTGTGAACCAAAGAGCCGTGGCGTCTCTCCTTTGGGGCTTTCAACTTGTGGCTCCTCTAGTGAGTTCAATGCCTTATACCCTGACTTTTGAATAGTCATTAATCTGTTGAAAATCTGTGTCCAGAAAGGGGCCTGATAATCAATCTGTCATTGTTTTCAGAAGCTTCAGGAGTGAAATTTTGACGCTCTTTGACGTTGGAGATCAGAAAGATAACACTTGAATTGAAGAATCAAACAGTCTAGAAAAATTACTTTATCCACAACGAAGAAGAGATTAAACTCCCGATAATGATTGCTCTTAGCTGGAATTTCTTGCTTTCTTCTACTGATTTTTGGTATCTGATATTTGGGTTTTCTGAGGCTCGAGGTGCAGCGATTATAAGGATTCCGCTGAAACAAAGCATTTCGTGGATCTATTGGGGAAAAAGAAGCTTTCGTCACATTCACAAATTGAAAGCTGACATCTAATAATGAATAGAAAGAAGAAATCGGAGCATTCTTACTCTATGAAAACTTGTATAGATCTTGTAGAAGCAACAAAATCCGTGATAGTTTAGTGGCTAGAATTACCGCTTGTCGCGCGGTAGACCGGGGTTCAATTCCCCGTCGCGGAGTTTTTTTTTTGAGGTGTAAACGATTATATACTACACGGATTAAACATAATCAACTCATGTATATTGGCTGTCTTAATATATTCCTACCGTAGTTTGCTGTCTACAAGAGATATAAATGTATGTTTATTCATAGGTAAAAACACTACCCAACGCAGAACAAAGGGGAACAAAAAAAATCTGGGTAAGCTGGCAATTAAAGACGCTGAATTGCAAAGTGATAATCACAAAAGTGATTGAAAGAACTACCTGGCCTCTAAGATCTGTGAATCACAATCTCTCTTCGAATCTCAACTCATCGGAGATTGGGATACCAACCAAGATCTTCAAGAAGTTCTCCAAACCTTGCTTTTGCTTATTCAACCCATTGATAGTTTGAAAGCCCTTTCTAGTCAATGGCGCCTTCAACCAGTAGGACAAGTAACCCATAACAGGGTAAAGTGGCTTATCTTCACCGGCTTCAACGTCCTTATAAGAAACTCTTGACAAGAATTCAGCCATGACAACCAAATCGATGATCAATGGAGTAGCCAAAAGAGAATCTTCGCAGACGTTAGAGATAGAAATTCTGTTGTGGCCACCTAGCATGAGTTCAGAGTAGTACTCATCCATGGCAATCTTGGTATCACCCACGGCAGGCATGTACTTGATAACGATACAATGATCAACCTTATCACCCAATTCCTTGTTGTACAAGATTTGGTTAGATTCCACAATGTCATCAATGACAGAACCTTTGGAGATCTCCTTAGATCTGAACTGTTCGTTCGAACTCAAGTTGAACCCGTCATTGTTACCCAAATGGTTATAGGAAGCAATAGAAACGGGTTTGATACCGGCATCGACTAGGAATTGAGCCAAAACCGATTTTAACTTGGTCTGGCCAGACTTGAAATCGTCACCACCTATGAATGACTTGTGCTGTTCAGCCAATTCAACACAACCAGGGACAAAAGTGTTTTGCGGAGAACCGTTGATGAATGGGACACCTTCTAAGATAGAAGCAACAGCAAAGACAGTTGAAGGCGAAACTTCAGCATGGCCTTCTTTGATAGACTTCAATAAGTTATCAGAAGTATCATTGACACCATCCAAAAGCTGAGAATAACGCTCAGTGTTAGCCGTCCACAAGACGATCACACTATCCAACTTGTTTGCTGCTTTGAAAGTTCTGATGTCGGATCTGATCTGTTCAACGTGGTCCCACTTTGAAGATTGATCGATCTTACCATTGGAGTCCAAGTTGAAGATGTTATCAGCTCTTTCTTCCTGGTTAGCAGCAATGAAATCAGGGTAGTAGATGGACTTCAAAGGCTTGTATTGCTTCAATGTTGGGCCCAACTTTTGTTGCAAGTCGTACTCAAGGACCTGAGCTCTTTTAGCCGCTTGTTGCAAATCAGCACCGTTGATATCCCAACCGCTAACAATCAAGTCATTTGGACTAACCAAAGGCAAGATAGAGTTGAAAGGAACATAAACATCCTTACCTGTGGAGTCGATACCGATCTTGACAGTAGAAGACTGGGTAACAGAGCCGAAATAGTTAGCCTTCTTCTCACCGTCTTTAGTGTTGAAGATCACTTGTTGTCTGTTGGCCTCAACAGCAGAGACAAAAGTGGAACCGTTGTTACCACCTAACCCAACAAGCAACAAGCCGACTTTTGGAACCTTCAACTGGACATCAAACTGATAGTTCTTGGTGAATGGGGTAACCGTGAAGACACCAGCGGAGGATTCCTCAACAAGGGAGTTTTGGTAGGTGTAGTTGGTGGATAACTTAGAGTTATCCTCAGAGTATTGGACTCTGTCGTTGTTAACTTTGATAGAAACCATTGTTGTTGAAATTAAAAGAACGATATATAGTCACTTCCCGAACCTGTAGCAGAGGCGCGCTTGTGGTTAAAAGGGTGGTGTCTAGAAGAGAGTAGATTGGAGAACAGTTTGGACTAGCTTGTTATTGGTAACAAGCTGTTAAACAGGCGTAATGTGTGCGTGTGCTTATTCAATGATGGGAGTGTTTAACCGAATGGGCGGGTAGAAGGATATTTATACTCGGCCCTAGACAATCACATGCTTCTCTAAGGTTCGCAAACTCCTTTCACCCTTTTCTCCCCGGTTGTTGGGCCTCCTTTTTGGCTATGTGGCCCCTTTTTCGAAATTCCCAGGGGATTATACTACCATAAATTCCTTCTATTGTCTCCTTACTTCTTGTGGCTACTGGCAGTTGTTCCATGGTGTTGTCGAAATTACAACCGTGGCACACTGATGTCTGATTGTCATTAAAAGACAATCAGTTACGTTCTTGCAAGAGGCATCATAGCGATCATAAATGCAAACTTTCCAAGCACAAAACCAGTAGAGAAGAAAAGCACAAAGACTCATATTCAATTTCATTCCCCAGCCCTAGTTCTCAGCGTATTGGTCTTCCCAAGAGGACTCGGCAAAGCAACATTTGTCACATAAAAAAAATCTGGAGTACAGCAACGTGGATGGCACTATATGGGGAAGAACAGTGCTGGGTTGACTAGTATCAGTATACAATAATTAAGTATATGACAACCAGGAAAACATTGTAGCAGATTTTTATTTCTGTTTCTCGTCTCTCCATTCATTTGAGTAAACATTAGGAGCCCATACACACCCACATCCAATCACATGCAAATCAAATGGTATTGGACCATTGGGGCTGTGGGTCGGTAGAATAGTTAGGTCAGTTTTGCCGTTCTCAACAAGTTTCAAGGATTGCTCTAATGGGTCGGATTCTATCTACAATTCTCAAGAGGACATAACCGCACATGGCACAGTCACTAACCGGGAAGTATACGAATGAAAGAGGTAGTTTGTAGTGTTGCTCATACCGTTTACGTAATAATTGACATAATCTTCTTATGTAATCTCTTCGGTTGTTTTTTTGGGAGCCAGAACGACCGTCAGTGGAAGGTAAACAGTGGAATGATTGAAGAATAATCAAATTAGTTTAAAGAACAAGAGCGCCCGCAGGAATGAGCTTCCCTCATTTGCAACACCAGGATGTTGGCCAGCTGCAAAAACTTAACCAGCTTCAGCAGCTTCAGCAACTGAACTTCTCGCCTCAGATCCAGCAGAGAGGACTTAACCCACAGTTTGTTCAACAACAGCAACAAGTACAACAAGCACAGCAGCAGCAACAACAGCAGCAACAGCAAGCGCAGCAGCAACAGGCGCAGCAGCAGTTTCAGATCCCACAACAGATCCCGCCACAGATACTCCAGGTAAAAGAGGTGTGGAATGATAATTTCCTGCAGGAATTGAAGATCATCCGCCTTCTCATTAACAAGTACAACTATGTCTCTTTCAGCACTGAATTCCCTGGAACTCTTGCAAGGCCAATCGGTGTTTTCTCTTCCACGGATGACTATCATTACCAAACTTTAAGAGCCAATGCCGATTTGTTGAACTTGATTCAATTTGGTATCTCTCTAAGCGATGCCGAAGGTAAAAAACCAGACAACATATATAGCACATGGCTTTTCAATTTTAAATTCGACCTGAGCTCCAAGATGATATCTAATGAGGCCTATGAGTCCTTAATAAAGACAGGAATTGACTTCCGTAAGCATACAGAACAAGGAATTGACCAATTCGAGTTTGCAGAAATGTTGACCTCGTCGGGATTGGTTCTACTTCCAGATGTTCATTGGACAAGCTTTCATGCCGGTTATGATTTTGGGTTCTTGATCTCTTTATTGACCAACAACATGATGCCCTCCAAAGAGGAGGAATTCTTTGCCAAAGTGGCGACCTTCTTCCCAAAATTGTATGACTTGAAGATCATCTCCAAATATGGGGGTAACAATGCCAACAAGGATACCATAATGAAACAGACCCTGGAGATACTAGCAGAGGACCTCGGAATCCCAAGGAATAATGTGTTTGTGTCTACTGGAGGGCAAGCACTATTGACCAACTTCTGTTTTGCCGAGTTGAAGAAAAGAATTGGCAGTATTGACAAGTTCGCTGGTGTAATTCACGGACTGAGCAGCGAAGGACTGGTATCTGGTGAAATTTGAAATTTAAAGTGATCATTGATGAATTTTGCTGAGTGTAGTACTTCGAATCATCTAACAAGAGGTTTAATCACCTGCTAAAGTGTTCCTTTAAAAGGCTTGTAAAGTACTTCCCATAGCACCCAAAACCAGCAGGGCCTGTAACGCGAGAGAGCTCCGAAATTTCAGTTTTCTCGCAACGGCGAAGAACTTTTGCGAAAGAACGCTGAGAACGAGTTGGTAAAGAGCTTGAAAGAGCACATTTTGCTGTACCATCTGCTTCTCTTCCCCTATATAGCACGTTCGTTGTCTTTGACTATCTGCTGTACTTTTGGCTGTCTTTTACCTGATCTTCTCATTCCACCAATCCTGAGTCATCCAATCTAACATGACATTCAACCCAGCCGGTATCACCAACTCTTTTGTTGTCCATTACTACAACACTCTGCACGAGAACCCTGCGAAGTTGGCCCACTTGTACACTGCAGATGCGCATTTGACTCATTCCAAAATCCCAGAGAGCGAGGATGGTGTCAATTTCATCAACAAGTCCCTGGAGAACCACACATGCACAAACAGTGCTGAGATCAAAGAGTTTTATAATAACTCCCAGTTGGCCGAGTGCAAGATTAGAATCACTTCCATTGATTACCAACCAGCTTTCAATGACTCCATCTTGATCTGCTCTGTAGGCGAATTGGCTTCAAAGGATGAAATTGCAGTTTACAGGTTCACCCAATCTTTTATCCTTGTCCCCGGGAAAACAGCCAATGTATACGATGTCACTAATGATGTCTTTAGATTGATACCAGATGAGGACTTTGAGTTGAACAATGAGCAGGATGATGAAGCTACTGTCCCTGAAGATTTGGTTCAAGAAGAGACTGAGACCTCCACTGAGACTCAGGTGACTGAGACACCTGTCATTGAGGAACACCAAAAGTCTGAAGAAGAACTAGCTAGGGAATCCACTCCAACAGTGATCTCAGAAGTTCTGGAGTTCGAAGGGCTCCCAAAAGAGGAGCCAAAAGAGGAGTCGAAAGAGGAGCCAAAGCAAGAGGCTAAAGAAGTTCAAGAAGAGACAAAGAAGGAGCAAAAGCAAGAAGCTAAGGAGGAACTAAAGGAGCATAAGAGGTCTTCAAGAGATGCTACGAAGGAGACCCCAAAAGAGACTCCAAAAGAAGAGCCAAAGAAGGATATTGAAGAGAAGGAAAACCTCGCACCAGCTCCAGAGAAAGAGGTTAAGCTGGTGACTCCAAGCAGTTGGGCGCAGGCTGCTTTGAGTTCTTCTTCAAAAGCTCATGAGCAGCCAAAACCAAAGCCCTCTGCAAAGCCAGTTGGTAATGCTGTTAAGTCGCCAACACCAACCACACCAGTTTTGAAGAATGTCACAAATCAGCAAAAGCAGTCACAATCCAGTGGTCCTTTCTTATACCCTGTAAGAGTCGGTAACTTTAACGAACTTAGTGCTGCTGATGTGAAGGCTGTCTTCGAAAGAGAGTTTGGGAAGACCAATAAAGTGGAACCAAAAGGCCATTATGCCCTTGTGAATTTTGAGACAGAAGCTGCTCAGTCAAAGGCGTTGAAGAAAAAGGCATTGAAAATCAAAAATAGTGAAGTTACAATTGAGGAGAAACCTGCCTCATTGCAATTCAAGACCAATAAGCAACAACAATCCGGTGGCAACTTCAACAAGTCCAAGAGTAAAAATAACAGACCAAATGGCAATACTGGTGATAAGAAGAAGTCAAAGCAATGATATGATTCTTTCATAGCTAATTAGATAAAGGAAAAATAACGTTGCTACGAGTGCTTATGATGAAAACAATTTGTATGGTAATTTCATTGCTCTTTAAGTAATTCTTCAATAACTCTGTTCTCAGTTCTTGGCTCACCAGATTCAACTTTCTTCAACCCAAGTCTTCTCAACACCTCGATGATTTTATCCCTAGGGAATCCCATGGATTCGAAATTCTTCACTGTAGTTTCGTCAATACCGTACAGTTCAGCGTCATTGGCATCCTTGTCACTATTGTCACCAGCATATATTTGTGTCCAATATTTGGCGGTCTTGTTGAAGCTCTCTCTATCAGAAAGGAAGTGCTTGGCTACCTCAGCATCTTGAGGGTCGTTTGGTTCAGGGGATTGGAACAACGACTGTAAAGAGATCAGAGATGATTTCAGCGTTAAGATTGGCGTCCATGCATCTTTCAGGATATCCAAACAGATGGCACCAGTGACCGAGGAGATGTTAGGATGGTACACCTTGGTGTCGAACTTCATGATAGGAGGCTTGAAAGGGTATTCATTAGGGATCTTGATGTCAACAACGAACTTTCCACCAGCGTACGGGGTATCTGGTGGTCCAATAAAAGTGCCGGTCAAATGATTCAACTCGTTGTCAGCCATTTCCAATGTAATGGAGGCCTGTTGGTCCTTCTTCACATCATCTAATTCCTTGAGTATACGCTTAAATCTGGCCATGGTAATCTGGTTTTCACTTTGTGTTCCCTTGCTGGTGTCTTCGGTGTTGTCGTTCTGTTTACATCTTTTGTTTTGATTTTCAACTGCTCAGCTGGAGCCAACTACGAAAGAGAGGGAGCAATTTAAGAAGTACGTGAACTAGAAGAACCCAAGTAGTGCGAAAGATAAACATAACGAAGTAATCACAGGATCTCTCTCATCTGCCTGGATGCCATCGCTGATGGCTGCTGCTCACTGCGGTCAAAATTTAAGTATGAGTGATCCCCAAGCTTACGAGGTTGGATCACATACTTCACAAGAAAGATAATCGCAAATACAATCGCAAGCCCTGCAACGACGAGATATGCAATGCCCAAACTCAAATTTCTTCCACCGATAACGGTGCTTGTGGTGAGAACAACTGATTTGGTCCCTCCAAAGATTGACACAGGATAGTTAAGGCCAACGTCAATGGTATATTCACCTTTGGTCAATACACCTGTCTCATTCTTCAAAGCAAGCTTCATGAAGCTTGGAAGAGCAGCAGTTCTCATCCACACTTGAAGAGCCTCCCATGTGTGCAAATCTGGCATGTTCTCTTCCGTGTATCCATCAGGATACTTCTTCATCCAGTTTGGTGGCGGGACAACTTGATCAGCAGTGTATTGAGTCTTCTTATAGAGAGACTGATCAGAACTCCATGAGATATCATTCTCAGTCATCATGAACTCACCAGCATCGTTATATGGCGAGCTGAATGTGTCATTGAACAAAGAATTGGCTATAAGACCGCATGGATAGTACGGTTTTCCTTCACTATTTGTCTTTAATGGCCCACAGTCGCTATCCAATGACCCAGATTCCACTGCAACACCTTTCAACTGGCTCAGGTCGTAGGATTCGACGTATTCTCTGTGGTTCTGGAAGAAGTTGGTCAATTTGTAATACATGAAGATAGGTGCTTTGATATCATTCGGAACAGTAAATGAAATCTCACAAGTAAGATTATCATTACCTCCCACAAGCTTCCACTTCGGACGTTCCTCTTCACCCGTGGAGGTTTTGAAGTGCTTTGAAACGTATTTGGAAGGAATATATGAAAAATCAGAGGTGTTGGCCACCGTGCTGCAATCACTGTAATCCACAACCAACTGCTGGACGTTAAACGTCGTAAACACCAACGCGATACCAAGAGGAGTAAAAATCAGTGCTGTCAGTAGTAAAAGAGGTAGCACTGACCTTGGAGATAGGATGGGCTGCCATGACTTCAATCTTTGCTGTCTAAACGCAGTGTCTTAGGTGTTAGTCTTTGATGTTCAACAACAAGAACCAAGGAACTCACTTGGTGGCTTCCTGGATTTCACACGTGGCTCATCCGCAATCCCACTGACATCGCTTTCCACAGATCCTCTTCGCTTTCTCAGAAAGGACAACATTGTAGGTTTTCACTCTCTCGTTGTTCTTGTTGTTTTTTTGTGGTGGTCTCAGGTTTCTGTTTTTGTTGATGAGCAGTTACACGCAAAATTGTTCAAAGCAGACACAGCCACCATAACAAAGAGAAAGAACAATTCCTAAAGACTTACAGCGCATGATATTATAAACAAGATGTCATTAAATAGCCACTTGCAAAGATGCAGGTGAAGGCTTCAGCCCATTTCTGTTCGCAGAGCTGGCAGTGATATGTCTCATCAAGGACTCAAACAACCTCTCAATTTCTGGGGAAGACTTGATGAACGACAGCTCAAAGAACGCCAGCTCCGCATTCTTCAACAATTCGGTAAATGTGATCAGCAATCCCCATGGATGTGGTCGGTTACAGATGATTCTCTCCAATAATACTCTAGCCAAGATTTGTTGAACTTGTAATTTTCTATTTCCCCATAGACTTTGCGTGCCAAAGAAATGGAGAACGGTGTAGCTGAACCATTGTGTATGCGAGTTAGGATATCTCAACTGATTGCAAATGGCTTGTACAAACTGATATTGGAACTCAACTGACCCTTCCTGCATCAAGCTAGACAACAAGGAGAAATGGGAAGACTTTGGATTAAAAATCGGGCCATTGGCGATCCTGTCATTCACAGCTTGAATTCCAACGTAAAGAACAAGAGCATTAAGCATCTTCACGTTGAAGCTGGTCCTGGTGTAGCCAATTCCGGTATCGTCAACAGTAGGCTGTTTCAATCCGTTCAAGATTGTTTTGACCATCTGGTTTGTGGGAATTCTCAGATATCCGTCAACAGTCTTCTTCAATCCCTTCAAATCGTTCCCAGGATTACAAGATATAACTGGAGCCTCAGAGATCTCTGGAAGTCTATCAACCTTTAGGCCTTGAGTGAAAGGATCTGGAATGACACTGCAGGATGGGGAAGCTGAGAGCACAACATTTCTCAATTGAATAAAGGATGGAGGAATTTCGCAACACAACTGGTAATGATGCTGGTGCAACAACTCTGGGTAATCATGGAACAGCAACAAGAATATGCGAAGTGTTCCCTTGTAAACGACAGTGAAGACCTCGGAAATCTGCTTCTCCCTGATATGTTTCGATTGGAACTTCAGCAAGTCAATCAACAACAGCACAAACTTGGTTTGTGCTTTAGAATGGTTGAGCTCAATAACATTTGGAAGGAAAAGACGGTGCGAAATCAACGTTATCCATGCGAAAGCAAACCCCGGGAATGCTAGAGGTTGACAAACGTTCAAAAAATCTGCAATCGTCAAATAGAAAATCTGCTTCAACTCCTGCTCTTCCTCATCAGTCAGCTCAAAATTAACAAGACTGAATTCAGCCAACAATGTAGAGATGATTCTAAAGTAAGGTCTTTCATTGAAGTTCTCCTTAGATGCGATATGATCATCTGAAAGAGCAGAAGTGACAGCACCAAGAGCCATTTTGAGCAAAACAGCCTTCGAAGAAACATCATCACCAATAACAAAAAGTTTGACTAGAAGTTTTGAGAAATTATCAACCAAGAGAAAGCCATCATTGACATTGTCGCTTTCTCTGAAGTAAATCATCGACATTTCAATAGCATTCTGCAAAAATAGCTGCGCATTCAAAAGGACACCAGCTTCGATAATTTGATTAAGAAAAATCAACTCTAACTGCTCATTTGGCGGTTGCTTCTGTAACAAACGACACCATTCACTGAATAGGTACGACATTCTTGAGCTTTCCGATATTGAATCAAACTTAGACATTACACCTAAAGAAATATCCTTCATCGAAGACAAGAATGACTCAGCTTCCTGACTGTTCTTCAAAAGATTTAATTTCTCAATGGTAAACCTGAAGTCAGCTAAATAGACAATGTTATCTTGAGATTCTAAGCATTCCTTCATCAACTTGGTTGCGAATGAAACAGATTCTTGGTTCTGATCAGTTACATAATCAGCTAAAGTTGGGTCGAAATCCGATACACAAATCAAGCCAGATTGGAACAGAGCGATAAGAACCCTCAAGTTGAACTTTCTATCATCAGAAAAATGAATAAACCACCCATTGACGTCCCTTTTGGCAGTCGAAGAAATGGAGCAAATCTTTTTCAACAATAACACAAAGGTCTCAGCAGAAAATCCAACTTCACTTGTACTTAGCAAAGCGTTAATGATGAACTGCGTAATTTTGAGAAGTAAAACCTCTTTGTTCAAACATTTGGCAATCAGTGACAATATTTGGCTAAGAAGGGCATTGACAGAAGCATCGGCAGTCAATTCCCCAAGAGTCTTTACATGAGATTCCGCAATCACTCTTACCAAGTTCTCAACAAGAGCCTGAACATACGCAAAGGTCTGTTCAACAGCTATCTGTGGGACGTTCTGCGAGTTCATTTGCGCAGCAAGACCTGAAGATGAAGTATTTGGAGTTAGTGGTTGTGGCAATTCGGATGCTTGCGGTCCTTGAATTTGTGAGAGAACCTGAGCTGGAGAAGCGTTCAATTCCTTCTTACCAAACGATTCGTACACCTGGAGTTGTTGCGGAGAAACACCAGTAGGTCTGAGGCCCAATGGGTCAGGCAACGAAACAGAGTACCTTGATAAATACTGTGTGTAGAATGGTTGATCAGAACGTCTTTCCTTGTGAGCACGGCGGGCAGAAATAGCCGCAGCTAGAGTTTCTTCAATCTCTTGTGTGGCTTTCTCCATTGCCGCTTTTTCGATAACACTGCAAGCTAGATCAATATTGTCGTTGATAGCTTGTGGAAGCTCCTCAAGTGGAGAATTTTCAATAGTTAGTAACTGCGGGGCAATTGTATGAACTGATGACTGGAAGCTCTCCTTCAATGGGTCACGACATGTGGCGAGTGCAAGACCTTCAGCAAGGTGACATACTAATGTAATAGCAGAATGTCTCAATTTGAGCTCATCAACTTCTGTAGCAAAATCTTTCAATACAAGTGCTCTTGCTGTGGTGACCGCGATACTAACTGCACGCTCAACAGCAGGTGGCAAGATTTCACGAACAGACTTCGTCATGGCAATAACAAAAATTCGTCTAAGAGCTTCATTGGTGACAAAAGAGGTAGACCCAACCAAATTCTGGAAAAGATTCTCACTGAGCGAGGAAGCAATAGGTTGAGGTGGTTGAGGAATAGACTGTTGTGCAAGCCCAGGAGCAGCCCCAAGAGATCCTATGCCAGAAGAAAGTGGTGCCGTAGTACCTGAAGTTCCAGGAGTGCCAGAGATACCAGGGCGAGACTGAACAAATTGAGATGAGGGAGGATATTGGTTCTCTTGAATACCAGGGCCTGTCTGATACGGAAGGAATGCATCCTTGCTATTATCGATCTTCAAAGCAGAAATAGCAGTATGCAAAACGACATTTGGTTGAATATCAGTTGCAGTATGAGATCTTACCAATTGCGAAGGTTCAATATCATCAATCTTAATCTTCAAGTTACTGCAAAGGACTTCGATCTCAAATCTCAAGTTCAATTTGAGATTGGCAAACTGGTACAATTCAGAAAGAACTTGCATTATTCCAAGAGTCCAAGGATTTGGGAGTTTGAAAACTGCGGAGTCTTTGGTCTGATCAAGGACTTTGCAGACAAATGGAATGATCAAAGCAAGCTTCGACAAGTCATAAGCCTCTACCAAGAGTTGTTTTAGTGCAATGCTGCTAAACTTCAAAGGTCTATTCTTAGCCAGTGTAATTCTCCCCAACCAACTACCAAGATTCTTCAAATTTGATCTCACAGTAGGGGTTTCATCATGCTCGTTCAATAGATCATTGACTTCGCTCACGGTAACATTGATCAGATACTCAATCAAGTTAGTATCCCCAAACAAATCAACTACCTGTGCATAAAGGTGTTGATTGTTCGATTCAACCTTGGCTCTGCGTCCAACCAAGTACTCTGCAAACCATTGGAACATTGATGACGGCAACTCAACCCTCAATTCCTTACTCTTGGTATTTACATTATCATCCGCCAAACTGTTGATTATGAACAAAATGTTTGAAGTATCTGTCTGTGGAGCCATTTGAGGAACACCGTTATAGACCACCATTGAATGATTGATGGATTTAAAAGTCTGCGTTTTCGGCAGAGAAGTGTCTTCTTGTTTCGCTTCAATACGATTGTTAACAACATCATCAATCACTTGATAGACTTGTGGTTGACTTTTCAAAGCTTCAATTTTTGCTAGAGCAGCACAGTAGATTGGGAACTCTGGAAGACGGTGTCTGAATGCGTAAAGAGCTTGGACAGCAAACTTAAACATGTTTGATTCAGGTGGTTGAGCGCATGAATCCATAATATACTTGAGACCGATAGTTAAAGCAGTACCTCTTAGCAAATCAAAGAGGATCATTGATCCAAGAAGAACAGATGTGATAGCAAGAGCAGCCAAAGGATACTCAGGGAAGAAGCGATATTCATCCAAGAGTGAGTGAATCATACAGGCAAATACTTCCTGATCTCTTGGCGAATCACTATCTCTTAATCTTGCAAGCAAATCAATCACCTTTTTGATCTCAAGTTGATCACTGTACATCCGCTGATAGCATAACTTCATCTCTTCTTCAACATCGAATGGGAACGCGCTGACATCACCATTGGCAAGAATAGCATCATCATGACCGTAACCGAAGTTAATTAAACGAGGAAATGCTTGAAAAATACGGATTTGAATGTCTGGTAATTCCCCAAGTTGACCTGATGTCAAATCTTGATTCTGTAGGAATTTGAGCATCCAATTAATTGCCTTCAAACTGATCACCTTTTTAGATGACTTATTAACATCGTCCATATGTGATTGAGCATCCAGGAAAGTCAAGATTACATTTATAGAGTCATGCGAAGTTCCATTTCTCGATAAGAAATCATTAAATTCGCTCCAGCCATTCTTTGCTGCCTTTGTGGCAATAACCAATGCATCTTCAAATTTCAAGCCACCCAAGAATTCCAACAAGAAGCCTCTCTCAAGAAGGAGAGACAAGAGAGAGGTATTCAAGTCCGAAGTATTCTTGTAAAGCTTAGAACAAATTTCAAGAATGAGATCCTTACTCTTCAAATCCTTAAGGATAAGAGAGTAGAATGACGATGAGTCATCCAGTAAATGTACCATCAGATTCTCAAACAGGTCATCAATTGTTGCAGATTGAGGAGTAAAGTAAACGCAGCCCAATGCGATTAGTTCCGGGACAGTGCGGATATCTTCTTCAAAAATAGCATGTAGAAATTTCTTGAACTCTATATTGGTTATTGCGGACGACATAGAGATACAGTCCAACTCCAACTTTGTCACATTGAAGAAGAAAAGGACCGAACTTTTCAGATTGGGAAATGCAGGATCGTTCACAATTGGCTTCAAATAGTTCGTTTTGAGAAGATCAAACGAACCACTTTGCGGATTCAACTGTCTCAAGTTAACAAAAAGGTTCACTTTGAATGCCAAACTCCAATCGAAGTCAAGAAAAGCATCAATAGTCTGGTCATCTAGTGCAGAGAGAACAGAACTTAAAGATGCCTGTGTGAAGTTCGGATTTGGCAAACGCTTTGAAACGCTTTGGAAAACTTGGCCCCATAGAGGTTGATTTGGTAACTTTCTGATGATTGACCCAAATTGCGAACCTCTAGCAGCAGCCTCAGGAATACTTTCTGGAGTCAAAGCAGTCGTCTGCCCTGGGACACCAGTCAAATTTTGAGATCCTGGAGAAAGAAGTTCTGCAATTAGCAAAGCCAATGCTTCAGTTACATCATCTGTGGATTGTATAGAGAGGAGATCGTTCATCAAACGCTCTGGAATGATATTATCTGGTCCAAGAGCTCTCAAAATATCAGAGAACTGCATTTTGGAAAGAAGCCTGTAAAAAACTTGAAGGGAAGATTCAATCTTCTGGAAGTTTTCTCCTGTTGATGATACAGAATCGAAAACTGAACTCAAAACTAGTAGCTTCTCAAATACGGAGATGTATTCTGCTTCGAAGAATTGCTTTAGAAGGAAAGAGAGTTGCTTGCTTGTGAATTGGCCCCTTTTGATGGAATTCAATAACCCCGGAAGAGCAGATGAGATAACAAGTTTAGCGTCCTCGATATGTTTTTCTTCTAGCTGTAAACTGAGAGTAAGAAAAACTCTATCCAAATCTTGAAGATCGTATTCTGTAAATAACTTTTCAAGCGAAAAATACTCTAGAAGTTCTGAATCAAAGCTGAAAATAACTTGATGGAAGTATTTCAGTCTCTGCGTATCAGCGGCTAAGATCCCAAGCTCGTGTCTGATGAGTCTATTTGTTGTTGGGTTTGAAACCACGTTTGTTGGTATAAGAACAGAGCAGGTGAGTAAGAGTCTTCTTAGATACTTGATATAAACCTCAGATGACGATGACTCAAGGATTTTATGGATTTTCTGAACTGTAGATTCAAAATGATCCTGATCGATGGTGGTGGCAAATATGGCAAGTTGGGATGTGGTGACCTTAGAAAGGTTGCTCAATGTCTTCGTGTCTTTGGGCTCTTCCGAGATTGGGCCCTGCGTTGGGCGCTTCGATGACAAAACTGGTGAAAGCGACACGATAGAGGACAGAGGTAGATATATCTACCAATAAAGTCAATGACAGCGGGAAGTGAAAGCAAGCGCTAGAGAATTTTCCTGTTAGTCTGAGAGATCCTCCGTACACAAAGTGAGACGACTCACGAAATGCGATGCCGTTGGTTTCAAAATTCGTTCAAACACTTATGTAGTGATAGCAGATTTTTATAGAGTCTGCTTCGAAGTGGAATTGGATTGGTATTTGTCCTTATTTCTGGAGGTTTATTATTGTTTTAGCTGTGTTGTTGTGGTCTGTTGGAGGCGACTTCCCATTCGGCTTTTTTTCCGTCGTGGACGATCTGGCAGACCGGGTAACTCAAACACTAACAGCCTGGTTTAGACTGTTCCTAAAAGAAGGATCGCAACACACTGGAAAGAATACCGAAGCCTAAGTGAAGACATAGAAGGATACATACATCTCCTAATGCTACTTCCACCAGACAACTTCGGACTCGTTGAAGAGGGTATCTGTAGGTATATCTTGACTTGAGTAAGGTATTACTTCTAACACCACCACAGACAGATGTTCCAAACTCGATGCTATCAACTTCGCATTTCTTGAGACCTTACAACTCAAGTATATTGTTATACTAGACAACGAGGCACCAGTGATGAAGAACTTCGAAAACTTTATGAAGCTGAATAAGATCAAGTCTATCAAATTTGAGTCCGAATTCTTGAAAGCCGAACTTGGGGAAAGTAATTCAGAATGGATGGTATTCACAGAGGACATCATACAGAAAGTGATTAAAGTGCTGCTGAACCAGGGCAATTATAATCTCTTGATGATCGACAAGACCAATGTGATAGTTGGCATTCTTCGGAAGATGTGTAGATGGAGCTGTTCAAGTGTCATTTCCGAGTACCGTTTGCTCAGCGGTAAGAACTCTAACTATTACTCTGAGGCATTTCTGGACCTCATCAGCATAGAACTGAGGCCAGCTGCTGCAATTACAAAGAGAAGGAAATCCGTGTATCAAGATACAACGGAACTTAGTTTATCGCAGAGACGATTCTCCGAGGAAGCGATGGATATTGACGACGATGAGAATGAAGAACAGTTATTATCTGCCTCTCCACAGGTGCCCAAGAACCTTCTGAGAATGGTTGAGCTACGTAAAAAGAAGAATAAAGATGACGAATATCAGAGAGCACAACCCCTTATAACGTTTGAACATCCGTTCTACTCTTGGGATCAGACATTTGTGTCTGTTGGTACAATAAAAGTTGAGCTGCCTCTGGAATCTGAACTCCCAAACTGGTTCAGGATCCAGAGGGACATGTGGGACTCTGAGGCTTCGGGAAAATAATCATCGGAGATTATGGTGTGGTGCCTGTTTTTATATTTTAATACAGATCCCAGTTGATTGTACTCCGTTCGTGAAAGGACACTTCAGGTTTTTTTATCGTATCTGACTCATAGCTCGAAGTCTCCAAAAAAATGCTAGCAAAATATCTATATAAAGGTAGGCTGATGCTCCGGTCGAAGTTTTGGACATGACAAGGAAACTAATATAGCTATGAGAAAGTAACGTCACTACAGCCATTTTCCTATTACGATTGGTAGGTTGCTTCTTGTTTCCAAAAAACATTGAGAATGAATACACCGCGAAAATCCGAGGACATCAATACATTCGGTTTCTTGGCCAAATTCTTAGTTGCCTATATAGGTTCTTGCAGTTAAGGTTTGTAGAGCAGTCTCTTGAGGAATTAAAGACCATCCTATTCAATATAGTAAGAAACTGATCCTAATAGATGACTTATTCAAGCGTTTAAAATCAACTCGGAAACACGTAAGAGGACATTGATTGAAACACACATCACGCTTCTAGATATTCGACGTGACCTTTCAGCTTAAAGGAATTGCATATCTATCTCATCTGCAACATTGATAGGAGATCCATTGACTTCCAAGAATTTTGCTGTCGCAAACTTCGTTGAGTTGTACTCTTTCCAGATCAAGTCATCGTGACAACAGCCAATGTAGGTTAGATCAAACTTTTCCTTTTCCTCTTCAGGAACGTAAGTACACTTCTTTTCATCCACAAATAATCTTAGATGGTCTCTAAATATGTAGTTTTCTGGAAGTGGCGGAGAATCTGTCGGGAACGTTCTCGGAACGTTTGCCTGTTTGCCCTCATAGAGTGTTCTGTTCAAGGGAAGAAGATCAGGTAAGTACCAAAAATTGCCCTTCCCCGTGATAACGTATTCATTAACATCTGAAACCTTGGTAATTTCAGCCTGCTTTTCAGGTACTTTCGGCGCTTGAATGGCACCGAAAAGTTCCAAATAGACACCAGTCTTCAAATCGATAATTCTACCATCTGCTATGTCAGGAGAAGCGCCGCCATCGTTATATCTTGCTCTTTCCAAGTACCAAGGTGATATATCAATGAGGTAACTACCCGTGCCATTTCTTGGATCAGATACGATCAGTGAATAGTTAAAAGAGTTTGCAATTCTAGCCAAGTCAGCTGCAGGCAGTTCGAACCTCACTGTGTCCTCCCATGGACCAATAAGACCGTTGTACTTCCAGGAAGTCATCGATTCGGATGAAAGCCATGTAGATATACCCAAGTTGGAACAAAGTTGGAGATAGCTCTCAACAATGCCATGAAGGGCTTTTCTCTTATTAAGGTTATTCAATTTCTTGTTAAAGAATCTCCAGTCGTAGAACTCCTCTGATGCCCATTTACCATCTTTGGATTTGATCATAACGTTTCTGAAATGGCGATCATCGTTATGTCTTGCCGCATTTGCCAACTGTGCCTTTTCCTTTGTTGATTGAACCTGAAACAAGCTTCTATCCACAATGGTCTGTGTCTTCTTCTCAGATTCGAAATTGATCAATCCTCTTCCAAGAGCTTTAGATATGTTGTCAATCTCGTCAGAGGGGTTGACTGGGGACTTGACAATCTGTTCTTGTGTCAAAGCTTGTTGTTCCATCATCTTTCTCTGGACATATTCATCAATCATTGTTCCTTCTTCGAGCCCCATCCGCTTGCCGATCTTTGTAACAAAAGCCAGTTCACCAGCCAGGAAGATCAATTTCGATGGTAATGGTGCAGCAGTGTATAGATAGGATTTACCTCTGATTGAAAGCCTGAATTCTGTCTCTGGCTCCAAGGAGGGTGTTATAAAAACAAATCCTAGGTTTTGTGGCTCATCCAAGCAGTTTGGCCAAGGTATTCTTGAGGTAGAGCCCAAGGCACCGATTCTGAAACAGTTTGGTTTCTCCTCAATTAACGGTTTCAAAATGTTGAGATCAACGAAATCCTTCCAATGGAAGTTCAAGACAGGAGGTTGAGTACCGGAGCCACCAGAGGATGTAGCCTTGCGTACAAAGGTCTTGAGGGTCTCTAAATAGATCGTTATAGTGGCTCTAAAGTCCAATTTGTCCTGGACGTGTCTATATGGAGCGATTGGAAGAACGGTGGTGTCGGCTTCGTAAGGGAAGTCTTCAAACAGCGTTGGCTTCCTCAGAGATGTGAAGGCATGACGATCGGCGTATGAAGTGTCTTGTTCATATTTATCTTCGAATATTATAGTTTCGACGTCACTCAAAAGCGAAGTATCTGAACTCTTCGTGATATAAACAAACGCCGCAAATAGCGCGCTCAGAAGGTACCAAAGTGGAATTGTCCTCTTAAAAAGATTGTAAGCCCTCTTTGTCCTTAATGTCCACGAAAGGTTCTGAGGCACTAGCTTATGCTCTTTTGCGTAGGGGATCTCCATGTGTCTGTGGATGATTGTCCCTTGTTGTTGGCGGTGATGCAACCTTATTTATTCGCGACACGAAATTTCGAGCAGGAGAAACGGCATAGAAGCTACGATCTTCATCTTCATTTTTATCTTCTTTCTGGCGATACATGCTACGAACAGTCAATTTTCCATAAATGTAACGCACTTTCAAAACGCTCAAGGGCTAGGGATCAGGTTCGGAGAACCATATGAGGGCCAAACAGGGGCATTCTGCAAAGTGCTTAGATATCGCTCTATGGGTTAGTTTACTACCACTATGTGGGGGGTAAGGGAGCACACAGGAAAATACCGAGCTCACCTCAACAGTCATAGCGATAGTGATAAAACCCACATAAATGAGGAAAATTTATGGGAGAGAAAAGGAGGGAGCGAGATAGAAATTTTTCACCTATGGTAGTTAATTTCCGAGGGCATAAACCGTCCTATCCCAAAACGGAAAGCGATGCCCTGTTCCGGGACACACCGCGGAAACGGCCCCAATCGATCGTTAACATGACTCTTCTGATTTCTTTCGGCAACACTCTTCTTCCTTGGGTACCTTTGAAAAAACAGATCAATCATGGTTAAGTGAGTGAGGTCCAGCTTCTACGGTATAAGACCACATACTAACACAGCCACGCAGGAAAGTCCTTTTGTTGGGTTCCGGTTTCGTTGCTAAGCCAACTGTTGACATCCTCTCAAATACCGAAGGTGTCCAAGTCACTGTTGCTTGTAGAACTTTGGAAAAGGCCAAGGAACTCGCTGGCGAGAAGGCCACCGCCATTTCTCTCGACGTTTCCAAGGAGGAACAATTGGATGCTGCCGTTTCTGATCATGACTTGGTTATCTCTTTGATCCCTTACATCTACCATGCTACTGTGGTCAAGTCTGCCATTAAGTATAAGAAAAATGTTGTCACCACATCTTACATCTCCCCAGCTCTGAAGGAACTCGAGGATCAAATCAACGAGGCAGGTATTATTGTGTTCAACGAGATCGGTTTGGACCCGGGTCTCGACCACTTGTATGCTGTCAAGACCATCTCTGAGGTTCACGAGGCTGGCGGTCAAATCAAGTCATTCATCTCCTACTGTGGTGGTTTGGTTGCTCCAGAAGACGCTAACAACCCACTTGGTTACAAGTTCTCCTGGTCCGCCAGAGGAGTCCTCTTAGCATTGAGAAACTCTGCCACCTTCTATAAGGATGGTAACAAGGTCGAAGTTGATGGTCCAGAATTGATGGGTTATACCACCCCATACACCATCAACGAGTTCACTGATAAGAAACTCGTATGTTACCCAAATAGAGATTCTACTGCTTTCAGAGAGTTGTACAAGATCCCAGAAGCGGAAACCGTTATTCGTGGTACTTTGCGTTTCGAAGGTTTCCCAGAATTCATCAAGGTCCTTGTTGACTTGGGTCTACTTAAGGATGATGAATCAGATATCTTCACTAAACCATCCCATTGGAATGATGCTCTTGCTCAATACTTGGAGGCCAAATCTTCTTCTGAGGAAGATTTGATTGCTGCTATTGAATCCAAGACTAAGTTTGCTGACGAAGCTGCTAAGACCAAGATCATTGATGGTTTCAAGTGGTTTGGTTTGTTATCTGATAAGGAAACTACCCCTAGAGGTAACCCATTGGACACCTTGTGTGCCTTGTTCGAAAGCATGCTTCAATTGGAGAAGGGTGAGAGAGATTTGGTTCTCTTGCAACACAAGTTTGGCATCGTGAATGCTGATGGTACCGAAGAGACACGTACTTCCACTTTGGTTGACTACGGTGCTCCAACTGGTTCTGGTTACTCCTCTATGGCCAAGTTAGTTGGTACTCCATGTGCAGTTGCCACTCAATTGATCCTGAAGGATGAACTCCCAGTTAAAAAGGGTTTGATTGCACCATACTCCCCAGAGATCAACGATCCGATCATGAAGATCTTGAAGGACGAATACCAGATCTCTTTGGAGGAAAAGACTTTGTAAATTTTCTCAGACGATGCATAGATATCGTTGATACGATTGGTTCTTTAAAGCATTATATGTTGCCTGAACCCTAGATTTTTGTAGTTTTGAACTTTCCGAGTTGAAACTCAGAGAGATCATCCGAGAAAATAATGACACCACGCCAAAACAAAAATCTCAGTGCAACATGCTGCGACATATAAAAACGTTCTCTTCCTTACGCGTTTCACATGAAGTTCTAGATGCTGTGAAATCAAACCGCCCTGTTGTGTCGTTAGAATCCACAATTATCACTCATGGCCTTCCTTATCCAAGGAACTTGGAGATGGCCCTAAGGGTCGAGGATGAACTTAGAAGTTCAGGGGTAGTCCCTGCCACTACTGCATTCATTGATGGTGTTCCAAGAATTGGTCTGACTCGTTCTGAGATTGAGCTCTTGTCGAATTCCAAAGATGCCTTGAAGGTTTCCAGAAGAGATATCCCCTATGTGATGGCCAATCGGCTTAATGGAGGAACCACCATTAGCGGTACAATGATCCTTTCCCATAGAGCAGGAATCAAAGTATTTGCTACTGGTGGTCTCGGCGGTGTTCATAGAGATGGAGAGGTCACAATGGATATCAGTGCTGATCTGGATGAATTAGGGAAGACACCAGTGGCTGTTGTTTGTGCTGGTCCAAAGAGTATTTTGGACGTTGCTAGAACAATGGAATATTTGGAAACTAAAGGTGTATTCGTTGGAACTTTGGGTCCTCCAGGGACAAATATCCCTGGATTCTACACAAGAGACTCTGGTGTTAAATCTGTATACAACTTCGATGATTTTGAGCAAGCTGCTCGTATCATTCAACAGGAAGAGTTGATGCAGCTGGGTACAGGGCAACTCTTTTGTATCCCACCACCAGAACATGTTGCTCTTGATAGCTCTTTCATGAATGGAGTAATTGAGGAAGCCAATAGAGAGGCGAAGGAGTTTGGTATCGCGGGCAAGGAACTTACGCCGTTCTTGTTGAGTAAGATTGCCGTTGCTACAAATGGTCAGAGTGTAAAGACAAACATAGAGTTTGTGTTGAATAACGTAAGATCTGCTGCTCAGATCGCTCAGAGATTGTCGTCTCTAAAGACAGCTTCAAATGTTTCACTGTCCCCTATACAATCACCAAAGCCTCCATGTTCCAACTCACAGGCGGATTCCATGGTAATCGGCTCGGTAGCTTTGGACACATACTGTTCAATGGAACAAGTTATCCTTGCTGATTCTAATCCTGCAAATATGACATCCTCTGTGGGTGGTGTTGGTTATAACGTTGCGTCAGAATCATTGAAACATGATAATGCCTCATTAAAGTTTGTATCTATTGTTGGTAAAGATGCCTATGGCTCCAAGATTCTGGAATCAATTAAGATCCCAAGCCAGTCTATTGAATCTTCGTCGTTGAATTCTGCACAATACATTTCATTTCATGACTCGCAGGGCTCGCTTGTTGTTGGTGCTGCTGACATGGGAATAATTGAGACTTTATCGCCAGAATTTGTGGAGCAACAGATTCTGAAGACCAACCCTAAAATAGTTCTTTCTGATGCCAACATTTCAGCAGATCTCATCAATCATATAAATAAACTGAGTATGAAACATGGCTTCAGATACATTGTTGAGCCAACTTCTGCAACCAAGGCTAAGAGGTTGGCCATTGACTCTTTAACACCTGATTCACCTCTATTTTTGTGTACTCCGACTGTCATGGAGCTCTGCTCTCTCTATGATGCATTTGAAATCGCTGGAAAGTTTGAACTTGACAAATGGTTTCCCGTTTTAGATAGATTGGGTATTGACGGATGGTTTAGAACTCGCGTGGAGAATGCTGCTATGAAGAACCCTCAATATAAGTTGCTGGTATCTGAGGGAGTCATTCAAATGGCTGTCAGCTTACTGCCTTATATCCGTACTCTCCTTGTGAAAGATGGCGCTAATGGCGTTTACTTGTTCGCACGTTTTGTTGATATTCGAAAGGTGAATCCTTCGCCTGACGCCTCTCTATCGTTGCAGTCACAAGGTTCAGGAAAAGAAGGTATTCTCTTCGAGCACTATGAAGCGCCTGAAGCTCTGGATTTGGTGAGTAACGTTACTGGAGCAGGAGATGCCCTTGTTGGTTGTCTTCTTGCAGAGATCACAAGTGATGTCGATATCCTAAACGGTGATTTGCGCTCGGGGGCCATCAACAAAGCCCAGAGAGCGGCTATTGACAAGATTAGATAGTGCATCACATATAAGTTATCCAGGAGTATGACGTAGAGAAAGATATACTGTACATATCCGTATCCAATCACCTGTCAATCTTGGACGTTGAAGCGCTGCCCCACTCTGGGCAGCTCAGTGGCTCCGCCAAGTGCCGAGCGCTCCGATAAGGACCCGCAGGGCCCAGGCCCAGTGGAACAGCCCTTAACGCTGATAACATTTCAATTGCCGCGAACACATCAACAGGGCTCGCCCTGTGTGGCAGCGATAATGCAATAGCCGCCTTTCCTTTTTGGGAATGTCTAGTCTGATGAAAGGGAAGGTTCCCGAGGAAATCGAAACCAAAGATAGAACCGTTGGTCCTGTCACATTACATTTAAAGATGATGTTGTCTTTCTGTTTCATAGTTCTATCATATCACTGCATCAACGTGAAAAATGCGATCCTCGAAGTCTACAAGCAGTCTCACATCCAAAGAGATCATCTCTAGGTCCCAGGTGGATCATATCAATATGGATGATGAGTTCCTTGCATCTATGGGTTATAAGCAAGAGCTACATCGTGATTACTCCACTTTAGAGGTATTTGGTATCAGTTTCTCTATCATGGGTCTCTTGCCAAGTATAGCTAGTACCATATCTATAGGGCTGACAGGTGGCCCAGTCTCTGTCGTCTGGGGTTGGTTCATTTCGGGTTTTTTCCTTGTCTCGATTGGAATTGGTATGAGTGAATTAGCGAGCTCTTTACCAACTTCCGGTGGTCTTTATTTTTGGAGTTTCCACTATGCTCCTAAGAAAGTCAAGATCCCGCTCTCCTTTTTCATTGGTATCACAAACTCTCTTGCATTAATTGGAGCCCTGTGCTCCATCACATATGGTCTGGCGGGCCAGATTCTTGCTTGTGCTAATCTTGCCCATGAGGACCTTCTCATTACCGATGCAATGACCTATGGTGTCTTTGCAGGATGTATCATCTTACAAACAATCCTTACATGCATCTCATCTGCTGCTGTTGCTAGATTGCAGAGCATTAGTATCTATGTCAACTGCTTTTTGATCCTTTTGTTCTTTATCGCATTACCAATCGGGACCAAAAAAAATGTTGGGTCGTTCAACAAGGCATCTTACATCTTTGGAGACTTTGAGAACTTCAGTGACTGGCCAAATGGGTGGTCTTTCTTCCAATTTGGTTTGATGCCAGCTGTCTGGACTATCGGTGCTTTCGATTCGTGTGTCCATATGTCTGAAGAGGCTAAGGATCCCTCAAAAGCTGTTCCTGTGGGAATTATTGGTTCTATCTCAGTCTGTTGGATCCTGGGCCTTCTTATCAACATCGTCATATGTGCTTGCATGGTCCCTGACATTGATCGTTTGTTTAATTCTGCGACTGGACAACCACTTGCTCAAATCTTCCTTGACTCTTTAGGAAGAAAGTGGGCTATTGCTTTCATGGCTTTGATTTCTGTTGGCCAGTTCTTGATGGGATCCAGTGTTCTTGTTGCTATTTCAAGACAAGTTTGGGCCTTTGCTAGAGATGATGGTTTGCCGTTCTCTGGATTTATCAAGGCTGTGAATAAAAAGGTCGCAGCGCCAATCAACGCAATCTGTTTCAGCTCTCTGATTTCTATTATTATTGGCTGTCTCTGTCTCATAGGCTCCACTGCTGCAAATGCCTTGTTTTCCCTCTCAGTTCTTGGTAACTATGTTGCGTGGGTCACTCCTCAGCTATTGAGATTCCTCGTCAAAGATGCGAATTTTATTCCTGGAAAGTTCTATCTTGGTCCGATATGGAGCCCTGTTGTCAATTGGATCTCTATTGCTTTTGAGGTTTTTATTGTTATATTATGCTGCTTCCCAGATTACAGAAATGTCACTAAAGAGACTATGAACTACAGTATTGTGCTGAACGGTGGTATTTGGATTCTTGCTTTTATCTACTTCTACGTTTATAAGAGACGGGAATACGATGGTCCGAAATCCAACTTGGGTGATCCAGAGGAAGAGGAAGTTGTGGAGATTCTTGATGGTCTAGAAGCTGTGACGAGCGGACCAGCTCCGCCAATAAAATCGGATGTTTAAATCCTAAATATGATGTTTTGAATTGATTTTGATAGCTATTAATTGTAGGTGAATTCCCCCAAGCCTGAAGATATCATAACTTCTGTGATATCACTTTCATCTACATCAGCTAAAGTCTATGTTGGATCTCAGTGGCACCCCTTTTCTAGAATTCAAGAGTCAACATAGGAGGTCATATTCGATGCAAAATAGTACTAATAGAGCGCTACTACACTCCACTTGTTCTCATATAGCGCATATCCGCTTCGCCAAAGTTATGGTGATCAGCAACAAGCCCTGTAAAGCAAGTGTCCCCCATCAACTCTGCGAACAGCTCAGATGCAGATATTCGGGCAACCGGTAACCTTCACTAGAGTGGTAAGGGATTTGTCACAATGTTCGAATCTGGAAAAGCTATATGGTAGCAAAAATCTATATATTTACTATGACCAGCTGAAGTGAACCATCCTGTTTATGTCTTGAATTCAGAGTTCCTCTTTAAAGCAGCCATAAGAAATGCCTATTTCAGGATGAAGCTTCCTTAAAAAAACTCCAAGGTTTATGTAAGATATCAGAGAGTAGAATGATTGATGAAGGAAGAGGCTGCACATCAGAGAATCTCTAGTCTTATGAAATTATTTAATTATAGACGGACTTTAATACACAAAGGCAAGGTGATATATCGTGCTCAACACAATGAAAACAGCCAAGAACAGAGAGCTTTAACTCGGAAAAGCAAGGTAAGGGATGGGAAGTTGGCGATCTATGAAATCCACGGTTCATCTGTTATGGAGCTGGTATTTCCCCCCCCCTCTATGAACTCCCAGTCATTTATGCATTAAAAAAACTTCCTCACAATCTATTCAGCTTCTCACTGGTTTCTAGTTTAAATAGCCATCTTCACTGGAAAAGCTCTGTGCTACTGTTTGTCTTAGAGCGTAGTGATATATATACGATCTGGTCCTTAATCATCCAATCTTAACAGGCTTCCTTATGTGCAGAAAGACTTTGTTGATATATTTAGGAAATGAAGTCAAGATCCAAGGTTAACATGAACCCCCCCCCCCCATCTGGGAAGAAATTTGAGGTGTTAGGTTCAAAAACAGGATTACATTTGGATGTTCTGGAAATTGTTCAAGCTGATATTTGGTGCTCCAGAAGCTAGATATCGATATTTGCACTGCTTTCCACATTTTATTACAAATGGCCTGTTAGAATACAGTACATGCAATAGATTTCGAATACTGGAAAGTGCAAGTGATCCTATCCATATTAGCAGTACATGCAGGTCGGCCCGGACAGTGTAACGGCATGACCACCATTATCTGCTCGTACCGGAAGAACATAGAAGACTGTGAAATACTATGTTGTACGTAATTGGGTGCTCTACTTGACCATCTTCTTCGCCGAAATATCTGTTGGTTATTATGATCTAGAATAACTACTCTAAAGATTATAGTATAATAAATTGCGAATATCTTTGCTTTTGTAGAAAAAAGATCCCGAATTCCTCCAAAACAAGTTCACACAAGGGATCTGTTAATGTTGTCAAAAATAATGAAAAATAATGGCCAAAACTTCATCATTATTTATGAATTCATTTTAAGATAAGTGACTCGGTCGTATGGTGAAACTTTCAATACATGGAAATTTCTTGACGGGTGCAGACCGGAAGGTGTAGGTATTTTGTGTTTCTGTTTCGGATATGGGCCATGGTCATTTAAGACTCGAGCCCTTTGGAGACTCCAAAGTGAGGGCGTAGTCAATCATAGGAACAAAGACTTGGCAGCGCTTGATGCAGCATATAGTAGTAATTATGGCAAGTTCAATAACCGATAGAGTGACTATCTGAATCAATTCTTCTCTCTTACGGAAATGTAGCCAAGTCAGTAGTGACAAACCTAATCCATCTAATCTGAGTGATCAACATCTAGCACGGGCCGTTTGAGAAAGTCTCTACAAGCAGTTCCATGTCGCTCGCAGATCGCTTTCCATGTACGTACATATTGCAAAGACTAGAAGCTAAGCCATGGCATGCAATACCTTGCCGAGTTAACCCGGAGATATCGAAGTACAAGTAATAATTAGTCACGTTATAATTATACAGCCCTGTCACTGTAACAGCCAAAGATCAGACCCTTACATACGACATGAAAGTCTTATTGCGCTCAAGAAAGTCAATGTATTTTCACAGTACTTTATCGCATATATTTTAAACTCTATTACTGAAGCAAAAGTGAACTCATGTTGCTCAAGAATTTAGAATAACCCACCTTCCAGATTTGCCAATGACTTAGGGTTATCTTTTTGATCAGTCCATGCACGGCATGCGCCCAGCTCCAACGCCCCATCATGTTCCTCAATCGGCAGCCTATCACAGAAAGGGAAAATGCTTTAATTGGGAACACCCTGCCCAGAACAAGCTTTTCCGTTCAATACTAGTTGATGGCCACACGAAGAGCAAAATGGTTACAATAATGAACCAGCAACAAAATCTTAGAAATGTTTGCAGTAAGCAATCACTCAAGCATGTGTACAGAGAGTAGTAGACCTACTATTTCGCTTTCTCGAATTGGTGGACGACGGAAAAGTCAGTAAGGTGATCAAATTGATTAGCACGCAACATGCATCTCCTAGACCATTTTGAGCTGCGGGTCATAGTTTCCACTAACCGGTGAGCATTATAAAAGGACCCCTCTATGCCACTAAAGAGGGTACCATTTTGTTTTCTGATCTCAATAATTCGTTCCGCTCAATGAAAGCTGAGACCATCTTACTGGCACTGTTAGCTGTGGGTGTCACTGCCGATATTCGTGTTCGTGATACTGCCGAATCAACGGTCACGACTTGCAGAACTGTCCTGGGTAAGATCACAACTTTCTGCAAAAACGATAATCCAAAATCTTACAAGTGTGTATGTCAAACTCCACAGGGTCTTGGTTCATGGCTGAACTGCGCTTATGGTGAAACGACAGTGAATAGCACGGCTGTCGAAAAATGGATTAAGACTTACTGTGAAGAGAAGGGCGGTGTAACCTACACTACCATGCAGCTGAGAACTCAGTACGAAAATGCCACTCATTACATCAGAGATATCACAGAAGATAAGAGTTATAACTCATCTGCTGTTGCTAGTGTTCCTGTTACGTACACCAAGAAATCGTTCAAGAGCTCTTTCGAGTCCACCTGGGCTAGTTACAAGAACGAAAACTTAGGTATCTTCATGGGTGCTGCCATGCTCGGTTACTGGGGATTCTTCATTGTCATTTCAGCGTTTTGCAACTTGTTGAACAGAACTTTTTTCATCTCTAAGCACTTGAAGTCTCACCCTATCAACACATTCAGAAAGTGGGTGACACTCCCTGCTTTGACCAACAACAAAAAACACGCACAACCAATCCAATTCTTCAAAGTTCTTGGTGGCTACATCCCATCTAGGGCACAGTCAATTGTCATTTTCTTTTATATTGCCATGGTCATTATATTCAGTGCTGTCGGCTATACGATTCCTGCAAGCTCTTCATCTGCGCGTAGCCAGAGCGCACAGGTGGCAAAATACGTAGGTAATAGGACTGGTATTATGGCCTGTTTCGGTTTCGTTTTGACCTTCCTCTTTGCTGGTAGAAACAACTTTCTCCTCTGGATTACCGGATGGAAGCTGGGCACCTTTATCAATATCCATAAATGGATCTCAGTTGTCAACTTTTTACTAGCAGCTGTTCACTCGATTGCTTATACAGTCCAATTGGTTGACAGCGGAAAGATACGCAAATATAATGCAGACTTTATGCGTTGGGGTGCTGTTGCTACTGTTGCGAGCGGTTTCCTGATAGGTCAGTCCCTTTACACCATCAGAAAGAACCACTATGAGCTTTTCCTGCTGTTTCATATTCTTCTTGCTGTCTTCTTCCTCATTGGTACTTGGATTCATGTTGCGCACTTTTCTTTTACCCAGAGTTGTATTGCTATGGCTGCCATCTGGTGCTTTGATCGTTTCGTTAGACTAGTGAGATTGGCTTACTTCGGTGTTCAAAGAGCTCAAATTACGGTAGTGTCTGATGAAGTCTTAAAATTGATTGTGCCACGCCATAGGTTTTGGAAAGCTTATCCTGGTTCCTTTGGTTATTTACACTATCTGACACCAACCGCTTTCCTTCAATCACATCCATTCACTATGATTGAGTCAGACAGTAAAACCATCACCTTTATTACGAAGATCAAAGGTGGTATCACTTCTGCAATTCACCGTCGTGTGCGCGAACAACCAAACCAAACTACCACCATACCAATAATGGTAGAAGGGCCATACGGGGAACAAGCTTCAGTACACAAGTTCGAGACCGTTCTCTACTACACTGGCGCAACTGGTGTCCCATCTTCATATGCATATATCATAGATTGTGCACATAGAGGTATGAGACAGCATGTTAAGCTTTATTGGGTTATTAGAAACTGGAAATCTTTGGATTGGTTCTATGACGAACTTCTCGAATTGAAGAAGACCCAGGCCCAGGTTATTATCTATATTACCGATCCGTCCTCTGAACAAGGAATCAGACACTTGTCATCTGATGAATCATCTAGTGAGTCTGACAAGAATGAATTTCAAGAGGAGGAAACTAAGTGTATCCAACCAAAGTGCTTGGACTTCATTGATTTTAGAATGGGAAGACCACCGATTGAACACTTAGTTGAATCTGACCTTAGAGAAGCCAATGGTAATGTTGCAGTTTTGGCTTGTGGTCCTGGCGGTTTGGTCGACGATGTTAGATATGCAGTATCCCAAAGTTTGGACTGTTGTAAGGGGCGGGTGGACTTCTTTGATGAGCTGCAAGTGTGGTGAGAGGTGTTTTGTTTCTTCCTACAGTTCTTTGATAATTGTAAAATCTTAATTTTATAATTTCGAGCTGTAGAATTTCCTCCTTTTTGCTATAATACTTCTTTAACTATCAGCTGGTATTGTAAGATTGATAACGGACTGTAAATTATTTTCTGAGGCTTTGAGAGCGGGCTCTGATTAACTAAGAAGTCCTATATTCTTTTCGATCTGATACCATCGAAATAGACATTCATGGCAATGGTTTTCTAAGATCTCCACTGCCTAACTGGCAGGACTCATTTTATTACACAGAAAGAAATATCTATCTCAGTACCATCACGGGAGGACTGAAAAGATTAGAAATGATCTCGTGGATCTTCAGACTTGCGATTTCTCTTCAGTTCAGCTTGTGTGTCATCGATATGGGGATAAAGTACCACGGTCCTTTTGGGGTTGTAGATCTTTCTGTATTTCAATGTTGGACCTGACGAGCTGGTGGATCATTTCAAGAAATTTGTGCTTAAATTCCAAAATAGTATGAGCCTTTCAACCGGTGACCAGTGTTTTTAAGTATTTGTGATTCTACCATAGTTACCTGTGAGGGATTTTGAGTAGCGTGTCCTGAATTTTCTGTTTTTTTGAGCATTAGACCCATGTACAGTTAACAACATCAAATCTGCAATCAATTGTGATATATTCAGATATCCCATTGCCGAGCACTTGCAGCCATTTCTCATTCTTGTTGATCATTCAGGATTGATAATATTTTGATAATATTTTAATAATATTCTGCCATGTTCAATAAGATTGCTTGTTTCTTTTTGCTTTTGCAAGAATCATCATGTCTGCGCCCCTATGCATACTAGTATGGTGGTACGGCCAGTACCTTGAGTTCCTGCAAGGAAAAAAAAACCTAGTTGTGAACCAGAAATGGGCAAAAGATAAGTCCCCAACTGTAGCTAATAGATTAGAATTATATATATGGTATTTTATGAAGTCTCCAAACTTTTAAATGTGGCTTTTCGAGCACAGGCTAGAATGAACATAGAATTTGAGTACTCCGGAGAAGAAGTGGAGCACTGAATTTTTCACAAGTTAGGGTGGAATTAAAGTCAAGGCTAGTTGAACGATTAACTGTTTAATGATGAGAAAAGAATTCATAACTGAAAAAAACTCCTAATAAAATCAAAATGAGGCCCAGAAAAATCAATAACCAATAGTCATATAAACGTCATGTCCAGCTTCCTCGTGAAGAATGCAAAACCCTTCGAGTCGTGTTCGAGCGAAATATTGCAGTCGAGTTCTCTCATCGTTGTTCGAAATTCACCAGACCTTTGGAATTCGTTAACATCCATAAGGTCACAATAACAATAAATAACTATAGCAGGGAATCCCTCTGTCTGCATATGAAGTTTCAAAAGATATCTCACATATTGAGTGTCTATAACTCCTATAATGAAAATTTGACAATAGATACTGAGGGAGTGTTCTTCAAGCGATTTACCGAATCACCAAGAGCAGTCAAAGATAATCATAAGTCACCATCCAATGTTGAATACCACCAGCTAATGAAATTTTTGGATCATTTAATATGGAGCTCGTAATTCATATTACGTGGCTCTTTCCCAAATGTGCCAACTTAAGAGGTTGATTCAAGAGACCAATAAAAGACAAGAATAAAAAAAATTGATATTTATGCTAAGATACCCATTGAAAGCTGAATTTAAGAGGCTAATAAAAGAGATTCTGGAATAAATACACGCTATGAGAACTAGTGATACCGTCAATAGCACTCAAAGTTGATAGTTCCAGTCAACACATATTTAGACTGGTAATATAAATTATGAACTAATATAATATAAATATCGCTTCATTTCCTTTTTAGTTTTTGTGGCATACCATAATCTTACTCACCACAATTGTGTCAAGATCATCCGCCTAAGTAGGTAAGTGTCGCTTAATAGATGGGAAGGCCACAAAGGAAGTGTGCCAGCAGGTTCACTAGAGATATTGCTTTCCCAAAGACATAATTAATTAATCTTGAAGAAAACGCTTGCAATTTATGATAAACAAAGCTGTGAATGTGAAAGTGATATGTCTTGGAATCTATTTTGGGCATAAATATGTTTTTATAGCAGTACCTGCATAAATACGACTTAATACCATGTCCCAGATGACCTGTCTCAGGTATACGGCATGTGACAGGTCATTTTCAATTTCACTGTTTTGTGATCTTTCCTGGGACTCAATAGGCTATATCAGGATTGAATCTCACTTATAGTGAAGGCTCTGTATTTCTAATGTGGTCTGTATCTATGACGTGGTTCACAAGTCATCTTATATACTTTTCTGAGATACCACATTCAAAATTCAATGCTAGAGAGGCCCAGCTAAACAGCTTATACTGAATCACCGGTGCTAAGAATTTGCTTTTTTTTTCTATATCCCTGATATCATCGAGTGAGCTGCTGTAAAAGACTATGAGCTGTAATGGCCAAGCCCAGATCTAATCTCTTCAGAATTTTCTATTTGAATGGCTCAGAAGATAGCCAAGTGGCTACATAAAGATAATTACCCCAGATGACTGGTTGAGGCCTTCCCAAAAAATCATTGAGATATACCAACAAAAGATGATGAACTTATATTCCTATCTCTTTCTTTGGTGGAGAGTTCATTCATTTATGTAGGAAAGGTGTTGGTGGAGCCAGACAGTTCTCCAAAGTCAAGATAAATTTCCGAAGACGAGCCGACGAGAATCTCATATATAACAATTCCAGTGGTACCAAATGCTCACTGCTGAATACGTTTTTATTATTCGACTACATTTATAAATGTGTGATGTCCAAAATGATATATCAAGTGAATTATGATAGAATGTGATTGGAGCAAATCTGAAGGTTGCTAAGAGAGCATAAATAATTTTTAAACTGTCGAAGCACTAGCTGGACACTAATTACTCTAACTACATCCTACTAGGCGCACATCGATGGATACAATTGCTACTGTTCTCATTCCGTTTTTTATAGAGATAAGCGTTTCCTTTGGTATCTACGAATTGACAAGAACTGGTAAATCTTGATTGCATCCATCAAAAAGAACTTAGAGAATTGAACCCATTGTGGAGTTTTGGTAATGGAATTTACTACAAAAAATACTGAATATGCTTTCATTGAGGTGAATGTCTTCAGTTTTGTAGTGCGATAGATTTTAATCAGTCTTTTATTTATCCAAGTATGGAAGATATTTTCTCTTGGTCAGAAAATAGATTTCTCTTGATATCTTATCATTCAAATTCATTCATCCCTCAATTTGAAGGATATTGACCGAGACAGCCGTCGCCGGTCAGGGAAACTGAATATGATTCTGCAAGGTAATACAAGATGTTGTCAGTGTTGATAGTGGCATAGCTACCATTATTCTGAGCATAGCCAACAACCTCTTCAAAAGTCTCTGTATATTCCGAGACAAATCCTTTGTTGATGCTTTCCAAATGCAGAAATCTATGAAAAAGATCAATACCAGCAAACTTCTTCGGTCCCACTTCTAATATGTCACCAATGTTACACATGTCTTCTACTGGTTTCTTAGAAGTGAAAAATAAGTCACATAGAACGGTTTCGTTTTGCGCAGTGGAACGGTGATACCCTGGCCAAGTGGTTAGATGTTCAGCACAGCTTCCGTCAACGTCGTCACAGCGGTATAAGATTCCAGCTTTATCACCTTGAACAATGTTATCAATTACTCCAAGGACAGTCAACGGATTTCCATTACCGAACCAGTGTCCAAATATCTCATCAGCACCATTTTGAATCAAATGCTCACGAGCCATAGATGAGACCTCCAACATATCTTGGTAGTATTTACCAATGTATTTCAGTTGTGTTGAATTGCAATTCTTTGCATAAGGGAAAGTTATAGTATTCCATGTTTCCAAGTATTCTGTCAGCTCGCTCTTCAATGGAATAGGATCGCTACCATTTGCATAAAGGATGGGAGCTGCAGATACTAGAGAAAGAAATCCAAAGATTAAGAGATTCATTTCCTCGATAAGATTTAAGGTACTGTAAGGTAGAGAAATATTGGATCATCGGAACCATACTTATAGAAAAATGATTATCGACCCTGAAGGCTACCACCAAGGTTCTTGATCGTTCATGGAAAAGTAACTCTTTTAATTGGCTATTTTTTCAGTTTATGCAGATTTATAGTGGTTACAGCAAGGCCAAATCTCCGAAGTCCACATCTCTGGGATATGCCGGGATTTCAATTTCATGGTGAATTTCAAAAGAATAAAAATGGTGTAACTGAAGCGGTGAATAGTTGATTCTCTCCATATATACTGACGGATGAAAGGGAATTGCGAACTACAGCACTTCACAAGGCGGTATGTTACCTAAACTACCTAACCGATAGTTATTAAGGAACACATATTTCCGAATAGGAGACATTAACTATATGCCGATTTTTAGGGATTTTCTTGTTGGTAAGTTTCTTATTTTAAGGTTTAAGTTGGGACGTATCCAGGCCGTATGACTAGGAAGTATTTGATCGTCTAGATCCATCTATTATAGGGAATCTAGTAATTTATTCATCAATTTATTCTCAAGAGGTTCTTGGATTGAGGTAGGAGAAAATGGCAAAAATATTGAGGGATCTATCACTACAATATGAGGAATAAACAACCAAAAGGATATATTAAGGATGACCATTAAGACTTGCCTTTGCCTTTTCTGATCAGGATGCAGATGGAATCAACAGTAAGTCTGAATTTTGTTATTAGGATCTTCGATAACCTGAGGCTAAGATGTAAGTATGATAGCGTTAAAATTCTATCAAATACGGAGAGCATCTGTCAAAAGTACTCAAAATTTTCGAGAAAAAAGTATCAGCAGTTAATACAACGCTCGAAAGCTGTGTATACATACTGAATACCCGCATTGATGTGACTCCTTTTAGGCAGCTATACTTGATAGATATAATGAGGATAGTCACAACCCCTGATTTTCTTAAAACGGTGCCATATTGAATGCCTAAAGGATACTCACGACTATATTAGGCCGAGCCTAGAGGCCAGGCCTAACATGTAAATTAAGGACGTCTAATAGGAGGGCAAATATGCGTTGGTCCAGAAAATCATGATCTTTCGATTGATCCACTAGGCCTGAATTTGACATCTCCGTTTCACAGAATTGTATCACGCATGCTTTGTCCGAACAGAACTCTATCGAGCCAATCAATCTTGGCTTTTATTGAAAACAATACGGTGACGAGTCTTCAAGAAATTTCTCAATAATTCTACTGAAAAAAAATAGCTGCGCCTTAAAATTGAAATGTACAGCAATACTTTGTTAATGATCAAATGGCGGAGTTATATTTCAAATATTGCCTTAATCATACAGTATCATCATCGATCAGAAAGACTTCAACCTTTTCCATCACGTGACTTTTTCTCTATTTTTCATGAATGTATTGCTATCATCATTGCCCATCAAGATCTAACATCTTATCCTGAAACAAGCTCATTAAGCTCATTTTGGTGTTTCCAATGGACTTGTATCAAGAATTCTACTTAAGAGTTCTGCTTCTCATTTCCCAGATCATTATGTCCATTTCACCAACAACCTTCTACAGTAAATCTCGAGCCAATATCCGAATACCGCCTTAGTAATTTCTTCATCTCCAGAATTCCAACTACCATAGCAAACATTTTCTAAGAAATTATTGCTGAGCTAAAGTGAATCCTGTGACATAACATTAATGGAAACTTTTCAAAGGCACCCAACTGTCATCAGTGCCACTGATCAAGATTATATAGTTCTGAACACGCTAGAAGCTGTACACTTTCCAGATCCTACGAGTGTAAAGGCCCAACCCTTTCATCACAAGGGACTCCAAATAAGTAGCTCTAAAAGAGGGACCTAAGTGGGTAGCTGGTCTCGTCTTTGGTCAATTGTAACGGCCGAGTATCCGGCTTCACAGGTGCTTTCTAGAGGTTCATGAAGACCCATTGTGAGCAGAATTTGCCTTTGATCTCCAGAACTTTAAAAAAACCTATCACTTTCTGCTACTGTTTACCCGGCTGCTCATTCTCTGCTTCAGAGGTATCCTGAAAGTCAAAAAGCACGAAAAATCATTGATATTCATTGGATTTCAATTCTACGAAAAAGCAAATCTTGAAATCATTTAACATACAGCTTACAATTTATCTAACGTATATGACTCTATCTCCGGATGGCCTGTACATAAACATCCATTTCACATTCACGGTTAATCTCCAGATAAGCATTAAGTTGTATCGGGCTTCCATCACAAGCCTAATTAAATCTAATTGCAACCTCTTCAATACCACTACTCGCTTGTGTTGAGATACACATTTGTAAAGGTTATTCTTATGCCGTTGATGAAGATCATTCACCTAATATTTACTCAAGCTATGCTCGTGTTTTGGAGAGAAAAAATAATGGAGGTACTTTTATGGCATGTTACAATTATACATACTGCACCATAGAAGTTGCGCTCTGATTCGAGTAGTTCGACGCTGTTCGGGCAATTGGTGTTAGTATGTTACATAACCGGAAAACAATAGATACGTTAGGAGGATAGCCTTCTACCGAGAGTGGTATCTAATTTACTGACATAATACATAATATCACCGAAAATTGCCACTCTAATAAACTGTGGTATACTGGTTTTATGTCTCAAAACATCGATGCGCATACAATATTCGAGATATGGCTGAATCACTATTGAATAAATGGCAATTCAGGGGAAATCACGATAGCTGCTCCAGCAACATGTGATCTTATGAGCAAAATGTCTTATTCATGTTCGGTCCCTTTAATTTGTTCTCCATGATGAACCTACCTTACTCTTGATATATCATGTTACTCTGCCATCTCTGTTGGATTGGCTGATTTGTATTCAAATTTCAATATGGATAACATTAATCCAACATTGATGCAAAAGTCATTCATAGGGTAATATGGTTCTGTGAGCTCTCAATCAGAGTCCTTTCATCACCCTATTAATGCTGTTTGCGTTAAGTCATTCTTGATAGTGTTGTATCGAGGAATCTAAGGTTTCGAAAATTGTACCAAACAATGGGAAAGGAATGATGGGGGATTCAGAGTATCATAGCAAAATTTTCCAATTACGGATAGCATAACTCCAATAGGTATCCTTTATTAGAATTGAGAAAAGAGCTTCTGCCAAAAGGCTTATATACTAAATAGAGAGATAAAATAATGGCACACCTTATGGTAATGGCTTACTGTCAACTAGTATAGCGTTGTGTTTATACTTCCTAAGCCTCCGAACTTGTTTTCCTATGGAACATAATCTTCTTGGGGACCCCATTAGGTCCGAGATCTCTCATTTATTCTGGCTCAATTTTTTTTTTCAGTTTTGATCTTGCGTAAAGTTGAGACTTTTCAGCGCACTCGCCAAGCTCCCCCATGTCTTTCTTCTCGTCTTCCCTGAATACCTGGAAAATAATTCACTTAAGGTGCGGATATCTCAAGTTCAATGTGAGTGCTGAACGTTTATGAAGATACGTGTGGTTTTCAGAAGATCACTCGCTGTCGAGGCGCTCTGGAGAATCTCAATTTAATATGTACTGACCAGAACTTGAACACTAAAATATTCATAGCGGAATGCAGGAACCAGCAAAACGCTCTCAAGATCTAAACTTCGATGGACCGTAGCCAGCTGAAATGAAGGCAATACATCTTTCAGTCGAGAGTTCTCGTAGTTTTGTGCACAACCACCTCGAATGTGCTCTGTAGCATGTCAAAAGTATTGTAAAAACTAGATCAAAGCGGAACTAAATTATGCTACGACTACAAGGCTTGAAGGTGATACTGCAAAATATCCAACTTTTTGGAGGACTCACAAGGAGCATCAATAAATTCCGAACCATAAGTTACATAACAGAGCCTAATCCTTGTTATCTGGAGAAGTTTCTGTTTAGTAACGATTCCCAGCATGAGGCGAAGTAGCAATTGCTCTGAATACATGGCGGGTGCCATGCATCACATGTACCTATATAGATTGTGAAACAATAAGAAGGCGGAGATTGTTACGGTGCCCTCACTGCAAATACCGAGGCTCTGTAATGATGTCTTCTATCATGTCTGAAGTTCATGGTCATAGTATGAACATAACTAAAAGTAATACTGAAACTGTCAGTTCTAATGTTCTCTTCGAAAGCACAGCTTGATCCGTTATTCGTTATTTGAATTTCTTTCCATAAGTCGCGCTTGATATCGAACAGCGACTTTATTGCCTCCTTTTTGAATGATTTTGCCTTACTTGCTTTTCCAAATTGACTTGAGTTTTACACGCTGGTGATATTATTTTTAGGCCAGATAAACTGATCTTACAGCTACGAACAGATCTCTACTGTGTATTTCATTGTATTCGACTATTTTCTGGGGGTCCCTTTATCCTCTCTTCTCTATGACGACATAGGTTTTTAACCTGCAAAACATTCTTTTTAAAGTAGTTTACTTGGTACCTCGAATTATTTTATTTCATTCTTCTCCTTGTAAGTCTTGTTGGCAAAAATAATGGAAAGTAATTCGTGTGTGGATATGTCGCCACCAAGACTCAATCACATAATTTTGAGTAAACCCTTGAAAGTATTTTTCCCTCAATCCTTTTTACCTTAGGAGTCCTTTTAGTATCAGATAAGTACTAGCTTTATCTAAGATAAGATTATATTGACCTAATCACAAGGTTACTTTTTTGGTACTTGAGCGATGCCACTGGGGATGATCCGCGGAGCTTTTCGGAATTTTCTCTAGGAATCACACACGCGCGGTATAATCATAGTGCAACTATACAAAAAGTTATAAATTTCTACCGAGGCCTTCGCTGTACATTCACTTAATAAAGGGTAAATTATAGAAATATATGCCGTAGCTAATCTGAGCTCAAGTTGGTATTCCTCAAAAATAAAATTTCAGTCCACGAAGTTTCCATCATAGTTGATATAGTTAACTTCCTATTCCACACGTGTGTAAGAGCGAATGTAGAACCCTGTGTTAATGTTGCAACATGTATTGGCAGGACAGCACATCGTGGTTGATCTACCCACGCATCCTGACCCTTCCCAGATTGTAGCGCACCCCTGCTTCCCATCAGTACTGCCACCTGTGACCATCCAGTGGACGTTAGCTCCTATGCCTACACAGGTATTCCAGTTCTGCTTCCAGTCGCAGCTGCCTGTGTTTGGCTCACAGTTTTTGCACATAATCAGATATCCATCACCACGCTTCTCCAAAGCACTTCTTTCATAATCAGTTGCTAAGATTTCAGAAGGCAACGCTGATGAGGTTGCTGCTAAGAAGCTTGTCAAACCGTAAACGAAGGAAAATTTCATGTTGAGTATAAATGTCAATTGCAAAAGTTCCAAACTTTTTTTGTGGATCAAGGGGAAGGCTGTGGGAACGTAGTTTACGGGGATTTGTTAGGGAACTTGTGGATGTCTTTATATGCCCATCGAACGAAGAAACTTCGAGGTTGGTCTGCGGCAACTCCACGCGCGTCACTTTCTGATCGATAAACACCTGCAATCAGACAGAATTTTTGCGCATTGCAGTGCATAAAGCTTTCCTAACCTGGTAAGTTGCTGAACTTTGTTTTCTTTCTTCCCTGACAACTTCTGAAGGCCGCAAGATGGTGGAAAGTGTGCAATATGCCTACCTCCTGTTCTTGATGCAAACGTCCAATTAAGCACACTCTTCCGTATTCTTCATAATCAGGTTGAACAGCGACTACCTTGAAGCACGGATCCAGTAGGCAGTTGTGCCAATATTTGGAAGTCAGCATTTTTGCAGAGAGTTTTTCGTCGTATTCCATGTCAAACCCCCCGACAGCTCCGACAAACGTGGTGGGCCGAGATATGCACCCGTATGCAGACCACTCTACAGTACCCCTGCATTGTTGGTGTTAAGAGCAGAACTTGCCTGAGAGAACTACGAACGTCAAGCAACACTTCGAGATGTGGTATAACGGAAAACGAAACTCGACAGGGTTAGAACCCTACTAGACGTGTTTATTACGCTGCTAGCTCATGATCAGTGTCTCGTGACTCTGTTGAGTACAAGAATGAAGTTCCCGATCTGTCACTCATATTTCCCCCATTTGTTGGTCCATAATGTTGCTCCACGTATCCTTGTGTTACCGTTCTGTATCTGCTGAAGGAAATACACATTCCAGAATATCTAGCCCCGATTCAGTCAGTTCTCCAATATAGCTAGTAATGACTCCCCACCTGACGCTCTCGCCAACGAAGATAATAACCAAACAAATCCCTCACTCGCAAATCATCACATTTCGGCATCTGGATTGCCATTCAAAAAGGTTCTTATTTAGTGAGGATATGGCCCTCATGGTTGTCATCTTTTATAGGAATCCAGGTTACTTTCTGTGGAGATCATTGGCGACAAAATCAATCTCGGCCGAGCTACTGCAACTTCCAAATAAGAGAACGAAAACTAACTAAAGCAACTGCTAGAACGTATTATATAGAAATAATAATATAGTTATCTGGAAAGACCGAGGCTGTGTTGGTATGAATATCATTCAAACATTTGAACTCCTGAGCTATCCTTATTGTCTTCCAGCTGATATTTCTTTGAATGTAATTACAATATTGATCATATATGTGAGAATTTTCGAATAAGAAAGGAGCAATAGCCTTGCCTGGATGGTCATCTTATTCATGATAATATCAACATTGCTCGCATGCCAAGTACTATAGCTCAAGATGTAATTGATTTCATGAGATTAAATGAAAAGAACGTTATCTAAACTCACTCAAAATGGACATTCCATTAATCCAGGAGAAATAGATCTTTAGGATCATTGCAGCCAGTCTAGAAGATCTCACTGAAAAGTCCTACAATTCATTGGAATCATTCAGAATACATGCAAAAACTTTGTTTCTCGTAGTTGCCCCCCCCCCCCCC
>JACVEX010000043.1:126378-203671 GCA_017948575.1 Williopsis subsufficiens | reverse complement strand
GCTTCGAACACTGGCTCTGCCTCTAACACTGGATCAGCCTCTAATACAGGCTCTGCCTCCAGTACTGTGTCTGCTTCTGCCTCTAACACTGGCTCTGCTTCGAATACAGGCTCTGCCTCTAACACTGGCTCTGCCTCCAGTACTGTCTCTGCTTCTGCTTCGAACACTGGCTCTGCCTCTAACACTGGATCAGCCTCTAATACAGGCTCTGCTTCCAACACAGGCTCTGCATCTAACACAGGCTCTGCTTCGAATACTGGCTCTGCCTCCAGTACTGTGTCTGCTTCTGCTCCCAACACAGGCTCTGCTTCGAATACAGGCTCTGCCTCTAACACTGGCTCTGCCTCCAGTACTGTCTCTGCTTCTGCTTCGAACACTGGATCAGCCTCTAACACAGCTACGGGTACTGGTTCTAACACCGATACCAACACCAACAAGAGCGGTACAGCTACCAACACAGCTACAGGTACTGGTTCCAACACCAACACGAACACCAACAAGACCGGTACAGCTACCAACACAGCTAGAGGTACTGATTCCAACACCAACACGAACACCAACAAGACCGGTACAGCTACCAACACAGCTACAGGTACTGGTTCTAACACCGATACCAACACCAACAAGACCGGTACAGCTACCAACACAGCTACAGGTACTGGTTCCAACACTAACACGAACACCAACAAGACCGGTACAGCTACCAACACAGCTACAGGTACTGGTTCCAACACCAACACGAACACCAACAGGACCGGCACAGCTACGAACACCATTGTTGATGCTAGCTCCAACACTGCTACAAGTACTGGTGCTTCTGCAAAGACTCTTACATCCACGAAAACCACATTATTTGTCACATCCTCGGCTACTGCTACAACACCTGCAACTGCATCTGAATTCCAAGGCGGTGCATCTTCCATCTCTCGTCCATGGATATACACTCTCTTGTCTATGGCGTTGGTGATGTTCTTTTGAAATGATTCACGACTATTAATTTTCTCTTTCTTGTTCTATTTCTTTCCATCAGGTGTCAAGTGCCTGGTGCCTGATTGATGCTGTTATACCATACTACACCCATGTATTCATGGGTACGCTTATACTTTCTCTTTCATATCCCGCTTACTTCGTTCTTTGGCTTTACAAGGCTTTTTGTTCTGCAGATCTTTCGTTTGATTCATGCCTTGAGGATCATATTACAGACTACTTAGTACTTCTCTCTGTGTATTATTTCCATACTTCGTTCACAGTAATTCATAGACTGCTCATTTGCTAGTGTTCTTTGTAGCTGCTTGACTCGGTCGTGACTTCCCTACATTGATGTCTCCGACCCGTTTTGATAACGCTTGAGTGGGAGAATTCCGAAAGAGTTGGAAAAATTTATATTTATAAGACCGATAATTCTGTCATCGAGAACCGCAAGGATCCTCCAAAGACTTCTCAAAGAGAGCAATGACTGAAGAGACACCATTTATCGGGCTTGATGAGATCACCCAGAGCGACAGGTATAGGGTTGCTAAGGATCTCTTTGCAGGAACTGTAGGTGGCATTACACAGGTGCTTGTGGGCCAGCCATTTGACACTACAAAGGTGCGACTTCAGTCAGATTCCACGGGCAGGTACAATGGATCTCTCGATGTTGTGAAGAAGTTGGTGAAAGAGGAAGGCCCTCGTGCGTTCTATAAGGGCACGCTGACTCCTCTCGTTGGTGTTGGTGCATGTGTCTCTATCCAGTTCGCAGTTAATGAGTACATGAAGAGATCGGTCTTCAAAGATGAGAAGGTCCTGTCCAGTAAACAGTACTATTTCTCTGGTTCAGTGGCCGGCGTCGCTAATTCTGTCCTAGCAAGTCCAATTGAACATATTAGATCCAGATTACAAACACAGATCTCAGGTTCATTGGGACCGGCTGACATGATCAAGAAGATTTATCGAAAGGCTGGATTTGTTGGTATAATGAAGGGTTTTATTCCAACTGCTATCCGTGAAGGCCATGGCATGGGAATGTACTTCTTGACATTTGAATATTTGGTTCAAAGAGATATAATGAAGCATAAGATTGAGAGAAAAGATATACCGGGCTTGAGATTATGCTTATACGGTGCAGCATCTGGTTATGCTATGTGGTTATCAGTTTACCCTGTCGACTTCATAAAATCTAGAATACAAACTGACAATCTTGAATCTCCTAAATATAGAGGCATGAAGGAGGTTATTAAGAACGTTTACAAAGAGCAGGGTATAAGAGGCTTCTTCAAGGGTTTCACCCCAACAATCTTGAGAGCAGCACCAGCCAATGCTGCAACTTTTTACGCATTTGAGCTGACTATGAGAACATTGGGTTGAAGCAAATGCAGGGATAAAATGTATATGTTGATGCAGATATAGAAACATTTAAAAGGATCCATCCAATAACTCTTTCCCACTGAGATCCAATCTTACAATGAGTAGCAGTCTTAATAGAACAACCACACTTATGAAACTTGCCAATCCAACAGGAACCACAGCGAATACGGCTATGTTATAGTAGTCAATTGTTCTTCTTCGGTTCCCAGCCTTAAGATCTAAATTGCTCGTAACAAAGTTTTGAATAATGTAAGCTCCAGTGAGAACACACGATATAAGGATCCAAGTATGCAATGAATAGCTTCCTGAAGGACTGAATATCGAGAGGGCACCAGTTTCAATGGTAATAAGGAACATGGATATGGATAACACACGAAGGATAGCAGCTGATGTTTGATAAGTGACAATCCATCTCACTGTGAGACCATCAATGACTTGATACGAGAAATAAGCAGCGACAAGACACCACATACCAGTTAGTAAGTATTCGGTAGGACTAGCAGTGGTGAGTCTTGATATATAGTTCGAGTCAGTCTGAAGGAACTCATTCTGATGGAGGGTCTCCAATCCGTATGCAAATGCCCTGAACGCATGGTAGAGAGGAGGAATCAACACGAAATCACGGCAGAGCGCTAGAGCCATATGTTGTTTTGCATTCAAGAAATTCAGTCCCATCTGTTTCAAGTTCTTTTTCGTATCACGACCTTTATTCTCTCTTGGTCGTTGCTCACCCTCTTGAGCGGTGGATCCAGAAGACCTGGAACGATTCATCGGGGTGACACGTTCATCAGCATCAGATATCAAAACCGATTCATATGGTGGAACTTGGGGGATGTACTGCTGTGAATATGAATGCGCTTGAAGGTTCAAGTTTGATGACGACGTAGACACCTGTTGTTGCTGAAAGTCTTCATACTCAGAATCGTCAGGCAACGGAGTAGGTGGAGGAATATCGGCATAGTTACTGTCATGTGAGTCCATATAACTATCAGGGTCGAGCCTCGTGTATCTGTTATCTCTTCTTGTTGTTCTTCTTGACATGCTGCTGTCTCTCGCTTCAATTGATGAGCCCTCTTCGCCTGCAAAAAGGCTTTGAAATGAGCAATGATTTAATAGAGTGATATCTTCGCCACTCCCAAGCCACCTCTCAACCAATATCCTTCTCAATAGTTCAAATTGTTCTGTTATAGTAACTGGCTAATCAGCCCGCAAACATTTCAGGAATCAAAATAAGGCTGCACAAAAATTGACACTCAGGTACTACAAGAAACCGGAAAGAAAAATATCAAGAAAGCGTTAAATAAAACAACACTCTACTGTAATCCATGGTAGCAGTCTAGAAAATATGGACCGAAAAGCAAAGAATGAATAATAGTTGGTGTATGCAAACGCCCAATGTAAGGGGAATGGTGGGTCTATAAATGCAAAAATAATTGATCTGGGCAGCGATTACCAGAATTTGTACCATGGCCTTTGGAGCTTATTTCTGAGTCCTTTATAGTACTCCATCTCTGTCCAGCAGTCTCTGTCCCAGTCACAACCGGCCATGTTGACAACAAAGTCTCTATCGCGATCGTTGTAGAAGTATCTTGGATCATTGGACTCTTGGGAACAAGCACCTGGTGGGAAAGAGTTGATTGATCTCAGCGGTAAGAAGGCAGTACGCTCTCTGATCCAAGGCTGTGTTGAATATAGAGTCTCGAGGGCATCCTGCTCTTTATGCTCCCAAGTCATATGCATCTGTTCATAGAATACGGGATCCCACCAAGCATCCAAGAGAGTCTCTGCCCATTCACCTTTCCTGATCAAGAAGGAACCCAAGTTAAAACCACCACAGTCCTGTGTCACTAAGAGCTCAACTGGTTGAGAATAATCGACAAACGGCGAATCCACTTCGATCTCCAATGGGTTAAAATCAGTGAGTTGTCTATGTGTTGCATTATCCAATTTATTAAATATGTGATCCTCCAAGGAAACAGACGGTTCCATGATCAACGTGTGTAAATCGAGCCACCAGAACCATTCTGCACTCGGGTATTGCCTGAAAGTCTGCTTGAGGATATCAACTTTCTCCCAACTTTCTCTCCATTCATGAGAATAACGTCTCTTCATAGTCATATCTTTAATTACCAATCCATAGCCATGTCTCTTGGCATACTCTCTCTTATTGGCAATGCTTGATCTTTCGATGGACCATTCTTGTGCACCTTTCCATTTGAGGACACCACCACCTTCATTTGCGGCCAATATAAGCACAACTTTTGGGCCGGCCAATCTAAAATGTGGTACCAATGGGACACTTGTGAAAAGTGATAGAAAAATGAACACCAATATCAATAAAACGGCCCTCTTATAGCGATTCAAGTAGTTCAACACGGTATTTAATCTGGAGGACCAGGTCACTGCTGGTATGAACTTCAAGTTGGACTCCACGTCCTTATCCACGTAAACCATGTGTGTATAAATGGGAGAAAATTATGATTCGTTACTTGCTTCGGGTATGGCAGAGCAGAAGAGGGCTAAAAAAGGGCCACAGTAAATGCAATCCCAGATATAATACAATAAACTGAAAGTTTAGCCTTTGAAGCAATCCAAGGCGACGGAAACGGATAGTGGCCCTTCCTTGTTGTCGTTGTTTTGATACAGCCGCCATTTTTTTCTGTTAAAAAGATCTGGTTGGGGGAGCAAGCAATGGGAACTTCTCCCTTTTGAGACTTTACGAGGGGGTTAAAGCCTCGGAAGCGAATCTTCAAAAGTCGCCAGTTCAATTCGTTCGGGAGGTGTTTTATATTGGGTATCAGACACCAAGTGAGTGTTTTAACATGTCATACGACTATCGCAACTCCTAAATTACAATAGAGATACCCCTTGGAGTATTTCTTTGCGTTGCGTGACAGGTGAGTACATGTACTCTTTAACTCTATTCTTCTATAATCGCATCACCACTCCTTGTTACCTATTTCGACCACCTCTGGGTTGGCCCTGTTTCACCCACATCAAATATCCATCTGAAGACTCGTGTGAATTACAAAGTACATTTATTTGTGTATACAAAGTAATCACTCACTTAAGCCAGAACCCGCCAACTAGTAGTTCAAAGGCCCAGAACCCCAAAGTTCTTTTTTTTCCAGGTGGCAATGATAAAGAGAAGGGACGCGGCTCCCGTGAAGGTGTCGCCTTCCTCTAGCAGAAGTGGTTGCGTCCTGGCGCACAGATTGAAGGCCGTAGTTGTTTGCATATAATTTGTGTGGCTCTGTTGCTCAGATAAGCAAACAACGCTGACAGTCTGAAACACCGTGGGCTCTTTCCTTAGTTATCTTCTTTGATTACCCTCCCCTATGTCCTAGCCATTTATGTTCTTCTCAGTGCTCTGATAGAAAGTGCTCCCCCCCCCCCTTTCTCCATAGGAAAACGATACCCGAGCCGTTTTTCTTTAACTCCGTAAACATAACCGATGAGCTCGTTGATCGATGCTTCTTGCGGACATGTTGACATTTCTCTCGAAAATCTTTTAATATTTTATAAAAAGATGTGGGTATCTGTCTCTCTTTGGCTTGGGATTCGAGCTGTGAGTTTCCTTCCAAACCACACGCATATCACACACATCAAAAACACCAATGGATAAAGAACTAGTGTTAGAGGAGATTTCATTCATCAATCTCAAGAGTGAAGAATCACACCATGATAAGAAAGACCCTCTACGTATAGCGAAGGACGTGTTTGCAGGTACCATGGGTGGTGTGGCACAAGTCCTAGTAGGGCAGCCGTTTGATACTGCGAAAGTTAGACTTCAATCAGATGCCCTCGGCAAGTACTCAGGTATGCTCGATGTCTCAAAGACTTTGGTCAAACATGAAGGATTGAGCGCGTTCTACAAAGGTACGATGGCTCCATTGATGGGAGTTGGTGTCTGCGTATCTATCCAGTTTGCTGTCAATGAATACATGAAGCGTGTGGTATTCCAAAACAAAGAAGACTTATCATCGCTACAGTATTGGACAGCTGGTACTGCCGCAGGTTTTGCCAACTCTATCGTTGCTAGTCCAATAGAGCATATCAGGTCAAGATTACAGATGCAAGTCTCTGGCAACATGGGGTCTGTACAACTCATAAGAGAAATCTATCAAAAAGCGGGTCTACGAGGAATTATGCGTGGTTACATTCCTACATTGATGCGTGGCATGGGTACAGGAATTTATTTCATGACATTTGAGAAGTTGGTAGCACACGATATGAGAACACACTCCCTTAAACGTAAGGAAATCCCAGGTTGGAGGATGTGCCTCTATGGTGGCCTTGCAGGTAATTGTATGTGGGCTGCATCTTATCCTATTGATTTCGTCAAGACAAAGTTACAGACTGATAGCCTCGATACGCCAAAATACCGTGGTATGAAAGATGTTGTGGTTGCAGTGTACAAGGCAAGAGGTATCTCAGGGTTCTTTAAAGGTTTTGTTCCAACGATGTTGAGAGCAGCTCCAGCAAATGCTGCCACCTTCTATGCATTTGAGTTGACAATTAGGGCATTAGATTGATTTACATTAGAGATTACTAAAAGAAGTACAGAAAGGTTTTTCGCAAGTTTGATTTATTGGTTGAGGAGTTATATTAAACGTTAGTTCTATCTGATTGTATGAAGCCTTTCTATGAACCATTAGGAAAAGATTAGTCGTCATCCTCCAGTCTTCTTAACAAATAGTCCACTTCAACCTTCTTAGTTAATGGAATGACCCAATCCTTGTAGATCTTCGCAAGGTACTCTGCATTGACCTTGCTTTGTGGGTTTTGAGACCATTTCAGAGTTGGATCAGTGCCGTAGGCCTTTCCTTTCTCAACCATTCTCTCCAAAATCTTCTCTTCCACTGCAGCGTTGGTGATAGCAGCTTCGATACCTGCCACGTCTTTCTCCAAGATCATCTTTGTGTATTTCTCTCTTTCATTTTGAAATTTAGCCTCAGCAACGAACTTACCAAAATGAATTCTTCTTGATAAGGCTTGAAGGTTATCAATGTCGCACGTAGAGCATGAGCCCAAATTCTCAGGTTGCTCACCATCACCAGCACTGATCAGTGGAACGATGTGCTCGATGTAATTCTCCTTAATCATGTCGTTGATATTGATCTCATCAGCAAAAAAGGCAAGGATCTTTGGATAATTAATGGACGGCAAAAGTGGATCTAAGATTTCCTTTGGGAAGAAGGGAACTTCATCTGGGGACTCATAACGACGCAACTGGGAATGGATCTTCTCCATATTTAACAGGGCCCAATCTAAGAAGGAGCCTTCGAAGTCTGGAATCTGGAACTTGTTCACCTGATAGATGGATGGAGAAGTGAAGAACTGGGAGCGCTCTATGAAGTTGAAAATAATGGTGTCCTCCATGCGTACAAGCGCATCTCGAATGTTCTGCAAGTCAAGCACACTCTCAGGTTTTAGGAAATCCATCGCTTTTTCCTTGTTAGTTGATGGCCCTGGGGTTAAATTTTGGCGGCTTTGTTGTTTTATCATCGCCAACTTCGCGGTGGTGCGGATTCCTCCACCAAGACTACAAACAAAGATATCACCACAAAATCAATCCCATAAAATGTCATAAAACTAGTCATAAATCCGAATATTTCAAATTACTGCTTCGCAGCCATAACCTCGCTCAAGATTTTCTCATCTCTCTTGGCGCTTGCGTCTAATGCCTCTCGGGTTCTGTACATGCCGAATGTTCTGAACCATAGGAATCTCTTTATGCGACTCAAACGACTATCATCGAGCCCATAGTTCAAGTACGCTTGCATTAGGTCAGCCTCACAGGCATCATGGATATCCTGTCGCGCCATTAGAACCCCTTCCATACGGTTGAGAAAGTACCAGCCTTGGATAGAAGCGCCGAAGAACATGACCAGCAAGATACCAGCAAGAGCCCGCATTTTATCCTTTCTCAAAGCAGGATCATTCATGTCTCGTAAGTTCTGGTAGTCTTCCCATGTACTAGCGTTCCAATATCTATGGTCTCTATAGTCGTATTGATATACTTGTATATCTGTTCTGTATGATGTTGTTGCGGGACTCATACCGTTATTCCACCCGCTTTTGAATTGGTCATACATTGCTCTTTTTTTAGAATCCTTCAAGAGTGCATAGGCATCTGAGAGCATCTTGAACCGCTCGCTCTTATGGCTATCGCTAAGCTCTGAACCCTCATGGCTCAATACCGTTTTTGCTGCAGATGTATCTGGATGATATAGCTTTGCAATCTCATAGTACTTCTTTTTCAACTTAGAAGGTTCAAATTCTGTAGGTTTCATTCCAAAGATGTCGTACGGAGAAGGGTTTTTATGTTGTGGCCATTCTTTATGGAAGAAAGGTTCATCTGATGGAATTGTTGCATAGTATCGTCTCCAGGGGTTGGATCTTGATAAGCACCGACTGAGAAGAGGTGCAGGTGAGTGCTCGATCATGTTTCGTGTGTCTTCGAGCCACAGAAAAAGCCACAGTGCTGCTGAGGTGTTCAATGGTGAATAAAGTGACGGCAACTAGAGGTGTGAATAGTAACTTCACCAGCAGAAAACCTTTTATTTCAAACCCCTTTGGGCACAGGTGGTTGTGAAAAGATATTTTAGCGGTGTTTGAATCTCTTGCAAAGCCCCACCGGTCAATCCGAGGTGCCTATTATTTGCTCTTGGAGGGGGCACACCTTGACTGCTTTTCTATAGTGCTGAGATGGTATCTAGATAAGGCTACATAAGGTTTAAAACATGGCATAATTAACTTACATTAAACAAGACTCACCATAAACACCCACAGCGACATAATTCATCTGTTGAAGTGCATCAATGGACAAGTGAAGTGGTACGCGCCGCAATCTCTTTCTGATACGGGACACATACGCATATTGTTCTTCTGTTTGTGGTTAAATGCCACAAAACTTGAATTCAGAAAGCGTTAACGGAAGAAAGAGGACTGAAAATGAAGTCATTTCGAGTTAGAAATCTTGAAACTTAGAGGGCTGTGAGCTATAATACAGAAATGACACATGTGTTGCACCAGAACCAATCTTTGAATAACTTTGGGGGTACCACCCTTGCCAACAACCGATCGCTTTATCAGACAAGAAACATGAAACCAGGATACACGGTTTATGAAAAGGCTAACTTCTATATTGATCAAAGGTATCATGTGAAAAAAATGTTGGGTAAAGGCTCCTATGGTGTTGTATGCTCTGCCGTTGATATGATGAATGGAGATAATCCGGTGCCTCTTGCCATTAAGAAGGTTTCTAATATCTTTACCAAAGAGGTCTTGTTGAAGAGAGCAGTGAGAGAGTTAAAGTTGATGAAATTCTTTAAGGGCCATAAGAATATTGTGAATCTCTTGGACTTGGACATTATCTACACTATGCCATATGATGGACTCTACTGTTTTCAAGAGTTAGCCGATTATGATTTGGCAAGAGTAATCCATTCCTCTGTGCAGTTCACAGAATTTCATATTCAGAGTTTTATCTACCAGATTTTATGTGGGTTGAAGTACATCCATTCTGCAGATGTAATCCACAGGGACTTGAAACCTGGTAACATCTTGGTAACTATTCAAGGGACACTCAAGATTTGTGATTTTGGCTTAGCTCGTGGTATCTCTCCCAAGTATATGAAGTCAAGACCACACTCTATTACAAACTATGTGGCGACACGTTGGTATAGAGCGCCGGAACTTCTTTTGAGTAGAAGAAATTATTCCAAAGCTGTAGATCTTTGGGCAGTTGGATGCATCCTTGGTGAGTTATACGGAAGAAGACCATTGTTCATGGGTAATGACCAAATTCATCAGTCTACGGAGATTTTAAAAGTGTTGGGAACTCCTCCAAGGGAGATAATTTTGAAGTATGGAACAAGTGCCGCATGGGATCTATTCAGTCCACCAAATCCACAGTATAGACCGATGCCATGGCAAGACGTTTACCCCTTTGCATCTGAGGCTTCACATGATCTTTTATCCAGGTTACTTTGCTGGGACTCTTCTAGGAGACTGACTGTTAATGATGCCATTTCACATAGATATTTGAGATCAGTGAGGGATTCAGATGAAGAACCTGTCACAAATGACGTGTTTGACTTCCATTTTGAAAGCACTGCGCGCAGTTTGAACGATTACAAGATCTTGATTCATGAAGAAGTTGAGCTGTTTAAAATTGACAAATTGGGAAGTTTGAGTAAACATTGATTTTTGTATATTAAGAAGAAGAGGATCGTGATTCATGGTGATGAACTGTAGAATTGGTTGTGGCCCGCAACAAGAGAATATAACATAACAAAGCGGACAAAGGAATAACAACATAAACAAGCGTCAGAACTATAGAGAACCAGAAAGAAAGGCAAATCGCAAAGTCATAATGGGCGCTCAGTTGTCATTGATGGCACCGACAGCACCATCGATTGCTGTGTCAGCGTATGTGGATGTTTTGGATGAGATACAGTACAAGAGACCCATAGGGACCTCACGTTTCCTCAAGACAGTAAAGGCGCAGGATCCAGATGGGGCAATAGTTGTCAAGATATTCATCAAGCCTACTGAAGATATGGGATTGAACAAATGGCAAAAGGTGATTCAGGGCCAAAAGCGCAGATTGAGTGATGTTCCATCTGCGTTATCGTACACGAAGATCATTGAGACAGACAGGGCTGGTTATCTCATACGACAGTTCATCAAGACAAACATGTACGATAGGATCAGCACGAGGCCCTTTCTGGAAGAGATTGAGAAGAAATGGATTATTTTCCAATTGTTGAATACACTAAGTGAATGCCATGAACGAGGTGTTGCACACGGCGATATTAAGACTGAGAACGTGCTTGTGACGTCTTGGAATTGGGCATTGCTTAGCGATTTTGCGCCATTTAAGCCAATTTATTTACCGGAGGATAACCCGGGCAGTTTCTCTTTCTATTTCGATACATCACAGAGAAGAACCTGTTACTTGGCACCGGAGAGATTCATAGGAACTGGTGAACCCGTACCGGAAAACGATACTGTCACATCTGAGATGGATATTTTCAGCTTGGGATGTGTCATAGCTGAAATATTCCTAGAAGGTACTCCAATATTGACTCTGTCTGAACTTTACAAGTACAGAAAAGGCGATTTTCACCCTGATCTTTCAGGTATCCAAGATCTACAACTTCGTGAACTTGTCACCAGCATGATATCATTGGACCCTTCAAAAAGACTCGCGGCGAAGGAGTACCTGCAGAAATACAAAGGGACGATATTCCCAGTTAATTTCTACAGTTTCATATATGAGTACTTCAAGAGTTTTAACGAGGAGATTCCATACAACTCGGTAGGGAACGTTTATGAATGTGATTCAAGAGTCAACAGATTATACAACGATTATGATAAAATTGCATACATCTTAGGATACAAGTATGAGGCTTCGGAGTATAGCGAAGAGGATGAACTCAAGCTACAGAGAGGTGAACTAACTCCAATTCGTCTCTCACTACCGGGAATCCCTAAAAACTATAACATGCTGTCAACCTCGAAGGTGAAAGAGAAAGATGAAATCGCATTGGTGATTCTCAGTTTCATATTCACAGCTTTGAGAAATGTACGACAGGAAGCTTCAAAGATACAGGCACTGGAGCTCATATTGGCGCTCGCAGAGCGTATACATGACGAAGGTAAGTTGGATAGATGTCTGCCGTACATCGTATCACTTCTTGATGATACATCCATAAACGTCCAGGCGAAGGCATTGAGGACTATGACACAGCTTCTCTTGCTTATAGACGCCATTGGACCAGTCAATGTCTCTCTTTTCACAGAATACATCATTCCAAGGTTATCAAAGTTGGTGTCAAGTCCAAGCTCATATGTGAGAATGACTTCGGCTACATGCCTTCCATATCTCGCTCAGTCATCACTGAAATTCTACTATATGGGTTCAATCTTGAAAGACAACGTTCTGGAAACATTTGTCGACCCAGAGACCGAAAACGGTGGGATGACTCCTTCTGGTATGTTCGACGTCTCCAAGGAAACACTTTCTGCAGACTTCGAAACATTTGCAATCTCAATGCTTACTGATATGGATTCCTCTGTCAAGATTTCGCTTTTAAGAAACATTCTTCCTCTCTGTGCATTTTTCGGTAAGGAGAAAACCAATGACCTCATCCTGAGTCATCTGATCACATATTTGAACGATAAGAGCCCCCAATTGAGAGTTGCGTTTGTGGAAGCGGTGATTGGTCTCTCGATCTATGTGGGGACAATCAGTTTGGAGCATTACATTTTGCCTTTGCTTGTCCAGACTCTGTCAGATCCTGAAGAGCTTGTGGTAATCAAGGTTTTGCACATATTCGAAGACCTCGCAACTTTAGGATTGATCAGAAAGGACTTTATATGGGATCTTCTGACAAGCGTTTCAAAGTTACTTCTTCATCCGAATGAATGGATTAGACAGTCAGCACTATCATTGATAGCAGCTTTTGCAGAAACATTATCATTGGCCGACTTGTATTGCATGCTTTATCCAATTATTAGACCTTACATTGAGTATGACATTACTGACTTCTCCTGGGATACTTTGTACTCCGTGTGTAAGAGGCCATTGTCAAGACCAGTTTACAATCTTGCTTCAACTTGGTCTCTCAGAACTGAAAAGACATTCTTCTGGAAACAAATGAAAAGCGCGTTGGTAGATGTTTTCGGTAACAGAGGATTAGATTTTATGAGCAATCCAGTATCAACATTGAATGGATCAAGATATCAGTCAGCAGACTCTGTTATCTTTGGAAATCTTGAGATACCTCTCTCAGCTGAAGATAAATCATGGGTGGATCGTCTAAAGTCGTCAGGCTTGACTGATCAGGAATTGTGGAAGATTGCAGACTTGAGAGAGTACATCTATCGTGTATCCAGGCTTAACTCAAGAACAGCTACCAAGGATTTTGATGAACAAGGCCTTTCTATCCAGCAACTAGGAGTCCTTCCACGTAACATCTTTTTTGATGCTAAAATTCATACTGAACCATTCACCCAAGCCACTGTAAATGAGAATTTTGGATCCATAGACGATCGTCTTCATATCGATAGTTTTGCTGCGAATTCCAGTTCCGGAGAAATTGGTGAGGATGACCGAACACTTATGGTGAATCCAACTCCGATACCAGATGATATGTCTCGTTCTTTGATCCTTGGTAAACCTAAAGCTGCACCGTCGATCTTGGCACAAGACCAGAATGTATATGGCGAGCTTGAATCCTCGTTCCAAAGAGAAAGAAGACCGTCCACTCAGGCTCAGAAATTGAAAACAACAAAAATTCTAACATCTGTTGTTACGAACAGCTATACAGGAAAGGATCCTTACGTCATCAGATATTTGAACACCGTAAAGCTCGAGCCATCTCTAGAGGAGTTTTCTGAGTTCACGCAAGTTGAATCAAAGCCACTATTGGACTTCTCCAAATCATGGACTCCCACCGGGGAGCTAGTTGCACATTTAAAAGAGCACAAGACCAGTATAAGCTCTTTAGATGTCTCCCCTGATAACTCTTATTTCATCAGTGGAGATAATTCCGGTGTCTTGAAGATCTGGGATACTTCGAAGTTAGACAGAAACACGATAAATTCAGCAGTATTAACGGTGGAATTGGACAAACCAATCACAAAGATCAGGTTCCTAGTGAACCATCATTGCTTTGCTGTATCAACAAGAGATGGTTTCATTAGATTAATGTCAGTCAATTTTACTAAAGTCAAGAAATCTACGCTCATCGAGAGTGTCACCATTATTCGAGAGATGATATTAGCTGACGAGTTCATTGTTGACTTGACTTTTGGCAAAAGAGAACAGAATAACTTACTTTTCACCGTAACCTCATCATCACAGATTGTCATTATTGATATTAGAAATATGGATATTGTCTTCAAACTTCAAAACAACCCATCTTTCGGTGTTATCACAGCTATAAGTTTGGCTGAGGATAATAGTTGGGCTCTTGTTGGTACATCCAAGGGCATATTGAGTCTTTGGGATGTTCGCTTCAAGACGCATTTGAAATCATGGCGCTTCAAAGGTGGTTTTCCTATCAATCGAATTGTCACCTGTTCGAATGATTATCATTTGAACAGAAAGAAGGGACGATTTGTTACTGTTACTGGTGGCTCCGGAGATTGTGATGCTGGTATATTTGATGTCAGCGCCGGGCTATTCAGAGAGATCTTCACCCGTTCTTCGGGTGGTAACACAATGGACAAGTTCTCCTTGACTGAAGTTGATGAAACTTTCGGTGACTTTTCTATGAGGGTCGAGGACTTGAAGATCTCTGAAGAAGAGAACAAGTCCATGACCGCTCTTAAAGTTGTGGACACTCAATCTGAGACGACTAAACGGAAATTCTGGGCATTCGGTGCGACTCCAACATATGATTTGGTGTTATGGAATGTACATGCCCCAGAGGAGTCAAGAATTGTATTGGGGCGAATAGATCCCAAGGCTTCCACTGTATTCACTGTTTCTCAATTGAGTGCCTACACTAGAATTGTTACTGAAAAGTACGCTACTGAATCAGAAACAGAGTCTGTTAAGAAGAAGAAACGGCATAGGGGATTGATGAATGAAGACCAGGTGAACTTGATAAAGAGACATCATGATGTCATAACTGACATTGGGATGGTCCTCAAACCTTATGAGATGATCATTTCTGCGGATAGATCTGGCTCAATCAACGTGTATAGGTAAATGTTTTGAGTAATGAGTTTTTCCTACTCTTATTCTAATGGATCTTATTTATCTCTGTGTCTCCTAACATTCTATTTTCGGTCATTTCCGGAATCCCGGAATTGGCCGTTGCTTTGTCAGAATCTGCAAAATCAACAAAATTGCTGACAAACAACAACAAAGGTAGGAACAACATTATACGCACTTTAACCATATCAAACGGACTATAATTGTAAGTATATGGAGTACTTCTGTTGGCCTCTATACAATAATCACAGTTAATGGCATATTTTTGTTTTCAATGAGTTGCTGGAGAGGGTCTACCCTTGTTGTTGTGCAATAACACAGATGAACCATTAAGTAATCGACATTATCGATATGCACAATCAAATCCATGTGACATATGTCAGATGCGGATAGCACTCTTGGGTGTCATGAGGAGACTAGATATTGTTGTATGAGCTTGGGCTCAGAGTGATTGAACGGTGTCATTGTCACTGGTCCGTTACTTTTATCTCAGTGATCATGGACTAACAATCGTTTGTAGACGAGATGAGCAACAGCAACTACAACCAATGGGAAGATAAGAAAGGAGGTAAGTGGGAATTTCATGACTCCAATAATCTCGACTAACTTTCTAATAGTTGCCCTGGAGGCTCAAATTGATCCGAGTTTCAGTAAACAGACGGAAGCTCTTCTCCAGCAACATGCTGCTCAGCAACAAAGTAGTGAAAGTTTCGATGTTGCTGCCGCTGCTGTTGCAGTCTCTAATGATAACGATGTATCTTCCGAGCAGGCTCAGCAACAAGGCGATTTGAAGAATCCTGTTCAGAATGGCCCACCTCTCAGTCGTCATGGCCGGCCATTGACTGACACCAAGAGAGCCCATCAAAACAGAGTTGCGCAAAGGGCCTTCAGACAACGTAAGGAGGCTTACATTAAAGGTCTGGAAGAGAAGGCTCAAGAAATTGATGGGTTGAAGGCTACTATTGAAAGCTTGAAACAAGACAACATGGAACTGAGAGATTATCTTTTGGCTGTTCAAGCTAAGCTTATCGAACAACCAGATGTCCCAGCTCCCGCTGCTCTCTACAATCCTAGAATTACTGCAAAGAAGGACTAATCCATGCTACCTTGTTGTATATTAGTGTGAAATATGTTTTGTTTTATGTGACCAGTCAGTTTGTTGTGTTGTTGATGCTATGAGAGGTCAATTTGGGTGATTCTAGTTGATCTGTGTTCAGTTACCGGTGGCTTTATGTGCATTAATATCCCTGTTATTTATCTCTCCTATCCCGATTTATCTGGAATCGTAGAAGGCTTGAAAAACCTTGTCTTGCGGTTTATCTTTACAATGATTGCTATACACTCATGCATGGCAAGTCATATTACGCGTCTCACTATAAAAGAGAAGAGAATCCTTTAATCACGTAAAACGATATTACTGTAGTTTTCAAAGTCGAACAAAGAGAATCCAAGGATACAACAGATGTTTCTTGTGAACTGGCTAGTTAATTACATCACGCAAAAAGTAGGTCCTCCACACACTGTCACTCATCAGCAAACTAACGATTACTTAGGTCTTTAGAGAGAACAAATGGAACAAATTCGGTGTGGAAGATCCTTACTACGAAGAAGTGAGTATATAGAAGTGTGTCTCAGGTCTTTGATGAATCTAACATGTTGAAAGTACGAGATTGAACAGCGCTGTTTCTTCAAGGGTACTAAAGTGAAGATGATTAAAAAACCTAAGAAACCCCCAGAGGGATTGTCACCTAATGATTCTGCCGTTTTGAAACAAGTCATGAGAAGAGCTTATCATTTGGATATGGTCTTCAATGTTTTTGGTTATCGCGTGGGATGGAGTGGATTGGTTGGTTTCATTCCCGTTGTGGGTAACTTTATGAGTATTATGCTCTCGCTTTTGCTCTTCAAAGCTGCACAGACAGTTGATGGTGGCTTACCCTGGCAGGTTCAAATAAAATTCCTTTTCAATATCCTAGTGGACTTTTTCTTTGGTTTCGTTCCATTCATGGGTGATATTGTAGAAGTTATCTATAAGGCTAACTCAAGAAACGCTCTCGTGCTAGAGAAGCACTTAGCCGAGAAGGGACAGAGAAACATCATAAAGCTCTCAGGACATATAAACAATGAACAGAGTGTGGCCAGTACAGTCAGCAGTGGAGTGTCTTCCATCAATACCAAAGTCTCAACTGGGAGGAAGGGCAAACCTCGCAAACAACCAGAACAGCCCGTGATCAACCAGTACTCTCCATCCCAGAACCCCGTGAAAATTACGAATTTCATTAAGAGAAACTTGGACCTTTAACCACCGGTATGATCTGTGTTGTCGTTTGATTCATTATTTAAATAGCCATATTCGATGAATTTCCTTTTTTGTTATTTTCTAATCATTTTTATTTTTCTCTTGCCACTGCTTTTAATGCTCCCAATACAACAAGTAAACAGACAAAAGAAGAGTGAAAGTCGGAGGCCGTTTGGGATCAAATGGACACAGCTGCTACACTTGATCAGTACACACAGGACCTTTCGAACCTTCCGGCAGAGTTGCAATACCTGTTGGCAGAGTTGGGAACGTCCGACAACAACTTGTACGAAATCAGAAAGAAGATATCACAGAAGGACAGCACAATTCACAGGTTCATCAAGCAGCATGGGTCTCTTACGAAGAATCCAAAGGAGATACAACTCTATCCTAAGATAAGGGATGATTTCAAGAGCGCTGAACAATTACAGAAGGAGAAACTTATTACCGCTAACACTGCGTTGTTTCTGACTTCCAAACACCTGGTAAAATTAGAATCCGATATGGAGAAGTTGAAATCTGAAGGTTTGCTAGTGGTGGAAGATATAGATGTTGACTTGGATGACATGTTGCTATCGAGCAGGACCCCTTCCAGAGCTGGTACGGATGCCCTGTTCACTAGTGATTTGTTGAATGGTGTCTCGAGTACTACAGTTGCCTCTGTTACGAATACCCAGAAGAAGGCAATGCGGAAGAGCTCATCTGTTAAGGCCTCTACTCCAGCTGCTGTTGTTGCTATGAGACCTCTGAAGAGACAACGTACTGAAGGTTCTAAGACACCGGAACCAGTTGACACATCAGCTATTGTGTCTTCCAACGTGAAAGTTTCCAAGACGCAATCCCCTCGTGTTACTGATAACTCAAAGGACGATGAAAATGAGCTATATTGTTTCTGTCAAAGAGTGTCGTTTGGTGAAATGGTTGGTTGTGATAATGACGATTGTAAATTTGAATGGTTCCATTATGAATGTGTCGGTCTGAAAGAACCACCAAAGGGTAAATGGTACTGTCCAGATTGTACAGAGAGACTTAAAAAGGATAAGAAGAAAAGAAAGAATTAAGAGATGTATCAGTGCACTAATCTATTTATATTTTCCTTTACTTTTGATGATTAATGACTATTTGTTTATATGTATCTCAACAGTAGCGACCAAGTGCCCAAATAAGGATACCCTGGAAAGCAAAGGCATAGACAAAGAGGAAGTAATTTGAATTCTTCACAGTCTTGCTGCTTAATGATTGCGCAGAATTGTTAATACCGCCAAACAAGTTGAATCTAATGGCTCTCAATTCAAAGAACCCATATGCAATAATCAAATAGACATAAGCCACCCAATTCAAGATTCTCATCTGCGAAATGTTTTTGATGAGTACAATAAGTAATAGTGGAACGAATTTATAACCCATATAGGCTATAAGATCATAAATAATAGAGTTGATGTTCAACATGTAGAGACCACCTTTCAAAATGGCCAAATCCAACAAGAGATAAGCAATCGACATCGTCCATTGATAACTGAACAAGGCGGGAGAAAATTCGCCCTTGACACCCGCAAGCATAGCTGTGAGGATGATATATGTCACAATACCCATCAATGGGATATAGAAATCTGGTGCATTGGTATCATCGAGTGGGAAAGCGTAGGCTTCAACACCAGAGTCATTTTCACTCTTTCGGTATGATCTTGTCCAGTTCTTGTTCTTGAAAGGGAACAAAATTAGTAGTAGCTTGCTCAACACATAGGTATTTGAAACCTTGAAATAGTACTTGAAGGCACCAGTTGGAACATATTTCTGAAACTCCTGCTCCACGTATTGAGTTCCAGCCATCATGGCATTCTGTCCCACTTGGAACGTCATAGCCGCCTTAGGATCGTTGAAGAATTGACTATAAGCATTCGGATCTGAAGGATTGAAGAATTGGCCTTGCTGCAATTGCTGTGGCTGTTGATATTGGTTATAGCTCTGTTGTTGTTGATGATGCTGTTGTTGGAACTGCTGAGGGGCCTGCTGCGGTTGAGGGTGGTGCATTCTCTGCGTCTGCGCACCATCTGCATCTGCCATGTTGGCATATGGGTTATAGGACATTGGGCAGCTTTCTATATCTGGTCTCTGCAGCTGGTTCTCTTTATCTCTTCTATATTGCTTCTTCCTCAACTTGAAGAGTTCGCGTCGCCTCTTCACAATTTCGCGAAAACCCGATAGATCTGGCAGATTATCACGTTACTTTTCACGTGCCGAAAATTGTCCCCTTGAGGGTTACGCGACAGTTCTGTGTTTTCGCGTTCCTAAACTTTGGGCATTTTGGCGTCTACTGGAGATGAGGAAAGTTTGGTCCTTGGATTGAAGCAACACAGAAGACCGTGCCGAGCAGGCATTATACGTCAGATTGCACACGGTATAATTCTTCAGAATGGCACCATATACTAAGACATTCAGAGGTTCTTCCATGGGCCATTTCATTAAGAATGACAAGCGTACAAGAGATGACTATATTCCATACACAGGCTTCAAATCGACAAGGGAAGATAGTATTACGAGGATGGACAAAGTGAAGAAAAGCGATCAGCTTGACTCCCTTATGGGCTTTGACAGATTTGATTCTGGCCCAATGAGGACTGGTTGGTTAATCAATATGCACGCTACTATTATTCCAAGTAAGGACTTCGTTTCAGGTATTGCTGGTGCTGATTATTACTTCTTGGATGAAGAAGGTGGTACTTTTAAGGCGACAATCCAACTTGACCCATATTTCTTTGTCGTCTGCACTCCTGGCTATGAAGCTGAGGTAGAAGAATACTTGAAGAAGACGCTTGAACAGTATGTGAAATCTGTTGTTAGAGTAGAGAAGGATGATCTATCTATACCGAACCATCTAATCGGCATCAAGAGATCGCTGTTGAAGCTTAGCTTCCCTAACCAGACAGATCTCATTGATGCTAAGAGGCTGCTCCAACCTATTGTAAGGGAGAATGAATCTAAAAAGGAGACCAAAGAGATCTATTCCGCAGTAAATACCAACTATAAAGATGAATTTTCTCTCAAGGAAGCAGACCAAGCCATTGGCGACATCTCTGAATTCGTTGAGGATATCCGTGAATATGATGTGCCCTACTGTACCAGAGTGTCCATTGATAAGGGCCTCAGGGTTGGTAAATGGTACAAAGTCTCTTCTGAACATGGTGAGATTTCATGCGAAGAAATCCAAGATAAGATCGACTTTGGTGACACAACTATCCTTGCCTTTGATATCGAAACTACAAAGAGGCCTCTTAAGTTCCCTGATAGTGCCACTGATCAAGTCATGATGATTTCCTACATGATTGATGGAGATGGGTTTTTGATCACAAATAGAGAGATCATTTCAGAGGATATAGAGGATTTCGAATATACTCCAAAACCAGAATACCCTGGCCTCTTCACAGTTTTTAATGAGCCAGATGAGAAAGCCACTCTGCAGAGATTCTTTGATCATATTAGAGATGCTAAACCGCAAATTATTGCCACTTTCAATGGTGACTTCTTTGATTGGCCATTCGTCGAAGCGAGGGCTTCAGTTCATGGTATGGACATGTACGATGAAATTGGGTTTGCGCCTGACAGTGAAGGTGAATATAAGTCTACGTATTGTGCTCATATGGATTGCTTCAGATGGGTTAAGAGAGATTCTTATCTGCCACAAGGTTCTCAAGGCTTGAAAGCTGTCACAACATCGAAGCTTGGGTATAATCCTATCGAATTGGATCCAGAGTTGATGACTCCATATGCTTATTCCAAACCACAGATCTTATCTGAATACTCCGTGTCTGATGCCGTTGCAACTTATTATCTATTTAAGAAAATTATCAATAACTTTATCATTGCTCTGGGTGTGATTGTTCCTTTGAATCCTGATGAATTGCTAAGAAAGGGTACTGGTACCTTATGTGAGATGTTGCTAATGGTTCAGGCCTATAGCAATAATATTCTTCTGCCGAACAAACATGTTGATCCTCCAGAAAGGTTCTATGATGGCCATTTAATGGAATCTGAGACTTATGTTGGTGGTCATGTTGAATCTTTGGAAGCTGGTGTCTTCAGATCGGACCTTGAAAATGATTTCAAAATTGATCCTTCGGCTATTGATGAACTCGTACGTGATCTTGAAAACTCCTTGAAGTTCTGCATCACTGTTGAAGGAAAACAGAAACTCGAAGATGTGACAAACTTTGACGAGATCTACAATTCGATCAAGATTAAACTTCTTGATTTGAAGAACAACCCACACCGAAATGAGAAACCACTTATTTATCACGTTGATGTTGCATCTATGTATCCGAACATTATGTGTTCTAATCGTCTTCAACCAGACTCCATGAAAACTGAAAAAGATTGTGCAGCTTGCGACTTCAACAGGCCTGGCAAGAACTGTGATAGAAGAATGACTTGGGCCTGGAGAGGTGAATTTTATCCTGCCAAGATGGACGAATACAACTTGGTAAAAAGATCGTTGCAGAATGAGACATTCCCTCCGAAAAGACCCAATCAAGCAAGGCGTACATTTGAGGATTTGCCGTATACTGAACAGGTAACTTTGATTAAGAAGAGATTACAGGACTATTCCCGCAAGGTTTATCACAAGATCAAACAAACTGAGACCATCAAGAGGGAGTCTGTTGTCTGTCAAAGGGAGAATCCATTTTATGTTAATACAGTCAGGGACTTTAGAGACAAGCGCTATGAGTTTAAAGGCCTGGCCAAGATCTGGAAGAAGAAATCTGTGGGTCAACCAAAGCATGAGAAGGACGAATGTCTCAAGAGAGCCGTATACTATGATTCTCTTCAATTGGCTTTCAAGGTCATTTTGAACTCTTTCTATGGATATGTTATGAGAAAGGGCTCAAGATGGTACTCCATAGAGATGGCTGGTATCACTTGTTTGACTGGTGCCACGATTATTCAGATGGCCAGATCTTTGATTGAGAGACTTGGTAGACCGTTAGAACTTGATACGGATGGTATTTGGTGTATCATTCCAAAGTCTTTCCCAGATAACTACACTTTCACATTGAAGAACGGTAAGAGCGTTTTCCTCTCTTATCCATGTTCTATGTTGAACTACCTAGTCCATGAGAGATTCACAAATCATCAATATCAAACGCTGGTAGATCCAGTGATGAAGAGATATGAGACCCACAGTGATAATTCGATCTTCTTCGAGGTTGATGGTCCTTACAAGGCCATGGTCTTGCCCACATCTAAGGAGGAAGGCAAGGGCTTGAAAAAGCGTTATGCTGTCTTCAATGATGATGGTACGCTTGCAGAACTGAAAGGTTTTGAGTTGAAAAGACGCGGTGAATTACAGCTAATCAAAAACTTTCAGTCAGACATTTTCAAACTGTTCCTGGAGGGTGAGACCCTTGAATCTTGTTATGGTGCTGTTGCAAACGTTGCCAATCGTTGGTTGGATGTTCTCGAGACAAAAGGCAGTAACTTGGAAGATGATGATTTGTTCGAGCTTATTTGTGAGAACAAGTCCATGAGTAAAAGTTTACAGGAGTATGAAGGCCAAAAATCTACTTCGATTACTACCGCCAAGAGACTTGGTGAGTTTCTTGGTGCTGAAATGGTGAAGGATAAGGGTCTAGCAGTCAAGTACATTATCTCTGAAAGACCTATAAACTCTCCTGTTACAGAGAGAGCCATTCCTGTCTCTATCTTTTCTTCTGAATTGTCAGTCAAAAGAAACTTTTTACGCAGATGGCTATTGGATCCTCAGCTCGATGATTTTGATCCAAGAAATATCATTGACTGGAAGTACTACACCGAGCGTCTTGAGTCTGTCATTCAAAAGATTATCACTATACCAGCGGCTTTGCAAGATGTTGATAATCCTGTACCAAGAGTTGCTCATCCAGAGTGGTTACAGAAGAAAATTCTCACAAAGAATGATAAGAAGAAGCAATCATCGTTGTCTGCATTCTTCTCTAAGACTTCTACAAATCCTGTTGATGTTGTCAGAGATATTGAAGATCTTGCTAAAGATGAAAATCATATGAGAAACTCATTCATTGGAAAGGTCACATCCAAGAAGAGAAAGCAACAACATCAGAAATCTGATGATCCAACAGAAGAGGAGATAAATCTGTTGAATGGTCCTTGTCCCTCGATTCATGAAGACTATGTTGGTTTCTTGCAATACCAAAAGCTCAAGTGGAAAGTTAATAAAAAAGAGAGGAACAGACGAAAGAAGCTTTTCGGTGATGCTGTTGAATCCAGTCATCGAACAACTGTTGGTGGTATGGTTCGTAATCAAGCAGAGAATCTCGTTGGCTCGACCTGGGAAGTTCTTCAGTACAAACTTGATTCTAACCCTGGTAATATCAGAGCGTTTGTGCTTGTAGATGGAAAGATCCAATCTTTTATTTTCCATGTTCCAAGAAAGATCTACTTGAACTTTAAATATGAAACACTTCCAGATGGCTCGATTCCAAGTTGTGAGGTCGAAAAAGTCACAAGCATTCTTCCCAATGGATCCAAGATTCAACATCTGTTCAAGTTGATAATGCCAGAGATTGTCTACCAGGAAGAATTGAACAAGGCTGGTAGCTTGTTTTACGATCTTGGTGTCGAAGGGCTGTATGAGTCTCAAGTTGAGCCAACGGAAAGAGTAATCATGGAACTTGGTAATTCTGTTGTGTTCAACAGCACGACGGTCGGCGCATTAGGGAAGTCTCTTAAGAATGGTTTTGAGTTAAAGTCACTTGGAATGGCTGATCCTAGCCATTATTTGAGTCGATTGTCGTTAGAAACTGCATACCTCTTCCATATGGCCACGAATGACTACCAAATATTTGGCCTGTTTAACAGCTGGAATAAGAAGGCTAGGCTGTTTATCTTGAAGCCAACAAGAAACGCTCAAGAGCTGTCTGGTAACATCGAGAAAATCTATAAAGATCTCTTCCAAAAGAAAATTGAGAAGCTCAAGAAGTTTGAAAATATCATGAAATACAAAGATGAGATGGAGTTTGAGACCTCGCATTTTGACGACCTGTCAAAGCTCTACAGAAAGGTCAACAGCTTCATCAATAAAATTAATGAGGATACACCAACTCGTCCATTGTTTGTGATCCAGTCTCCACAATCTGCCAAGCTCTTGAAGGTTTTTAAAATGATCTCTGACTTCCCAACTGTGAACATGAGCTGTTCTGATATTCAGCTTCCTGCAATTGGCTGGCAGCCGCTTGCAATTAAGAAACTCTGTAACCACTTTTTATCTCTTGCACAGTGGATTCATCACCTGAGAAATTTGGCTAAGTATGGAAACATTCCACTGTGTAACTTGAGGACAAATGATATGGGGTATTTAATTGATATCGAATATGCTAGGCGACTGAAAAAGAATGACATTGTGCTTTGGTGGTCTCCAAAACAAGTTCCTGATTATGGAGGTATGGAAAGAGATATCTTGATGGTTGAAAATGAGAATTTTGAGTTTCCTATAATCAATAACCCTGAGATTTATGAAACAGCTGCAATTGAAATTGAGATTGACAACTTGACGATCAACACAATCTTAACTTCTGCCGTACTGAATGAGGCTGAAGGCACCGACATGGCAGACCTCGAGACAATTGAAGGGCAAAACAAAGGCGGGTCTGTTTTGGCTGAAGATTCGTTTTCCGGTCCAAGTTTGAATGTCCTGAGACTAATGCTGAAGGACTGGTGGGATGATGCCATGAATAACAACACTAATGCTGATGCGATGGTGCACACCTTTGTCTCTTGGGTTCAAAAGAGGGAATCATACCTGTTTGACTCTTATTTGAAATATCACGTTCATAATCTGACCAAAAAAGCTTTACTGCAACTGGCGGGTGAATTTTCAAAACTCGGCTCCTCTGTTATATTTGCCAATAGATCCAAGATCATTCTGAAGACGACAAAAGTATCTGTTGAGAACTCATATGCATATGCTCAGTACATTGTCAAAGCTGTGAGATCTAGATCTCTGTTCAATTTCTTGGATTTGAAAATTGACAAATACTGGGACCTCCTGATTTGGTTGGATCAATATAACTTTGCTGGAAGAGCCTGTCTTGAGATCTCTGAAGATGAGGAACAAGAGCTTGTTAGTATCTCGAAATGGCAGATCAAGGATTACCTTCCTCCTATCTTTCAACCAGAATTTGACGATTGGCTGGTGATCTTCTTGGACTCTGTGGTGAAGTCTAAACGCAAACAAACGGAAGCTTTTTCTAGTACTCCGAGAATCACTCAAATTGCTCCTATCTTAAAAAATCAACGTGCTGCAACTGATGCTGCCGAATCTGAGCAAGGAGAACATGTTACTGACATGTTCAGGAAGCCACTCATCAAGAGATTAAAACAGCTAGCCCGTAACCAAACAGGCGCAATTTTGGACTCAAGGATTAATACTCAGTATGAGTTTCCTCATCCCCCAGGATTTCACCTTAATCCTAAAAATCCTCTACTTGAGCTTGTGAAATGTCTTTCAGCTGTGCTGACCTTATCAAAGGCTAGAAACTTGGAAATGAGGCTATTGAGAAAGGAAATGCTTGAAGTTCTAGAGGTCAAAGAATTCTCGAGGGAGTCGGTTTTCCAAAATCCAGCCACATCATTGGTGGTTCCTGCAATCATGTGCAACTATTGTCACCATTTCAGAGACTTGGACTTCTGCCGTGATGACCAGAAAGTTCTCTGGTCATGCGAGGTGTGCGATAAGCCCTACAACAAGGCTCATCTTGAACAAGGATTGATCGAGTGGCTGGAAAAAGTCGTTCTGAAGTATTACATTCAAGATTTGCGTTGCGAAAAGTGTCACAAGATCAAAGATGATGAGATGTCGAGTTACTGTTCTTGCTCTGGTACTTGGATTGAAACATTAACAAAAGAAGAGATAAACGAAAGAGTTACAACCTTTGACCATGTTGCTGATTACTACGGCCTGAAACTACTAAAGGATCACATCGAAGAAGTGTTCTAGTCGAGATTTGGTATATGCTACAAAGGGTCTTGCTCTTTTCTCCTTGAAGCCAACGTCATATTAGACATCTATAGAGAGGATCGTGCGGGCTGAAGTCTCCTAGAAGCATTCAACTATATTCATTCCCTAAAATGATGTAGGACCCTCGGAATTGCTGAATTTCCCTAGAATTGCATTGATACTCTTGAATTTAGAAATTCGTAAATTAGTTGGTCTTAAAATTAAGCTTCAAGTCGTCAATCCGAATAAATCTCAAGTGCGTTGATTTGAAATGCCCCATGTTTTGGAAATGACAATGAAGATTTTTTGATCATCAAATAGTCATGTCGAATGTTCGCTAATTGAAAAGAATTTAACACTTTCTATATGAGCCGTAGCAATATTGGTCTTAAAGCAAGACTCTCTTTCATTATCAAATAACGATTCGTAAGCCGATGTGGGTCTTTAGAATGTTCTTTGATGCGATCTGATTGCGACCTTCATCACCAATAACGCATATGTCTATCATTGGAAGATTCTGTACTACAAAACATCTAAATAGGATTTAAAAGTCGAGAATTGAAGCTAGGTCGATGGTAGTTCATGTATTTTCATTTCGCTTTCCCATGACAATGACCTCTGAGGAGCCACGTTCTTCAGTGTTGTACCCGATGTTATCGCTGCGAATGTTGAAACCATAAGTGAGTTTCAAGGCATACTCGAAGCGAATTCATGAAAGTATGAACCTGAGCTCTGACAACATCCCTGTAAATTTGAAGATGTAACTATCGATTGAAGATTCGCTATATTCTTGAGAAGGATGTTATTTAAAGGATGTTATTTATTGTAAAGCTTCTTATTTTCCTGCTTTCCTCATCTTCAACTGAAAAACGAGGCAAGGTTTCTTTGCTGATGTCAGCCAATAAAGGTGTTTATTTGGAATGCCATGATGTGGGCTTCAGGTTCCACTGACATCTTAACCTCCTTGTGAGGCTTGCTGTCCTTCATCAAGGTTTAATAGCTGTTTTTCTGAAGATAGAAAACATATGATTTATTCATCAAGGAGCGAATGATCCGTAAGATGAATATTCAACCTGTGCTACTAGATAACTAGCTGTGCTCATTTCATCAGATGAAGTCATGAAACATATCTTTGGACCAAGAAAAAACACTGTGAGCCCCAGTCATCACCTCCATGGAGACCAGACGGTACGGATACCCCAAACAACTTGAATATAAAAAAGTGCGGATATCAATATTCGGGGAATAAATTGTATGAATAATCATGTGGTCGTGGTGTTCAATATTATCTACTCTTTTGGACTTCTCACCAGGAGTGAAAGAAGTTATCTGCCTGAAGACACTGCGCTGTAAGTCCGATCGGGCATAACTTCTGATGGGCGGAAAAGCGAGCCACACCGCCTTTTTCTAAGCACGGCGCTGAGGAATCCTGACTGACCCACACTCCAAAGAAGCGATAGGTTAACCCGTTTAGGTCTTAAAATCGGGAGCACTTGAAGATGAGAAGATATTTTTGAAACCTCGGAGCCTTACTGTCGGGTGGAAGTTCGAAGAGTGAACTGTGGCATAGCTGTTCTTTAAAAGGAGGTCTTTTCTATTTGATGAGCTCATTTAAGCTAGGAATCATCACCTCTGAAGAAGGGACCTACCTCCAAAATCACAATGACGGGATTATCACAAAAGAAGCGCAAAGTGGAGAGGGAACCTCTCATCTTCAATTTCTTTGAAGCCCTCACACCGGTCTTACATGCACCTGGCCAATGGAGGAATCCCAGAGATCAATCAAGAGACTACACCAAACCTGAGTATTGGATCAAGTTAGCACAGCTTGCTGAGCGTGGTAAGTTGCATGGTATTTTCTTTGGTGATTCTCTCGCTATTTATGGAGGATACAAGTCAAAACATCTCTCTGGCCCTTATAACTACGAAGAAGCAGCTATCTCTGGCAACAACTTTCCAAAGAATGATCCAACTGCTTACATCGCTGCCGTTGCCATTTCAACGAAGAATGTCTCTATTGGAGTCACCTGTTCAACTTTGACAGAGCATCCCTACCATTTTGCTAGAAGAATGGCTACATTGGATCACATCTCCGGTGGTCGTATTGGTTGGAATGTTGTTACATCTGCTCTTCCATCAGCTGGTAGACAGCTGACTGCCGATAACAAAATGCCAGAAAAGGACACTAGATATGAGAAAACAGATGAGTATTTACAAGTCTTTTATGAGCTTCTTGCCTCATCCTGGAGAGATGACGGAGTGGTTTTCGATAGAGAACGTGGCGTTTTCTCTGATCCAGACCTCATTCGAGAGATTAACTTTGATGGTAAACATTTCAGAGTTCCTGGTCCTCAAATCACTGAGCCGACTCCTGGAAGAATTCCATTGATCGCACAAGCTGGTGCCTCTCCTAAGGGTCTTCTTTTGGGCGCTAAGCACGCTGAACTCATCTATATGGAAGGTTCGGATCCTGTGTCAACAAGAGCTCAAATTCAGAAGACCCGAAAGTTGGCAAAGGAAGTCTACGGTAGAAACCCAAACCACATCAAATTTGTGACCCGCCTCAGGGTGATCCTTGGTAAGACAAATGAGGAAGCCGTCAAGAAAGCGGAGGAGATAGCCAAATATCATGACTTAGATGGCTCCCTTGTCCAATTAGGAGGAACAGGGTTAGATCTCTCTATCTATGACTGGGATGAAGACCTTTCTAAGTCAGATGACCCTGCCGTCAAGTCGCTCGCTGACAAGTTTAAGGACAAAGAGTTCTACCAAGAAGGGGATATTGTCACAAGACGATATGTAGCTGTCCATATGTTCCATACCAACTTCTTTGTTGGGACCCCTCAAGAAGTTGCTGATGAAATCGAGGAATACGTTGAGAAATCTAGCATTGACGGTTTCAACATGTCGAACATTGTCTTCCCAGAGACTTTTGAAGATATTGTCAATCTTTTAATTCCTGAACTTCAGAAACGCGGACTTGCCCAGAAGGAGTACGCTGTTGAGGGCGGTTCATACAGAGAACAAGTTTATCGTATCAAAGGCCAAAAGTTCGTTCCTGATGATCACTATGCTTACGGTCTGAGATGGAACAAGGGAGAAAAGAAGGCAGCCTTTGAGGCTCGATTGATTGCGCTTAAGAAAAAGCAACAAGACCTTAAGATCTTGGCTGACCGCTAAACTCTGCACGGTTCCTTACGCTTAACAACAAAGTGTCATCTCATTTCTCCTAAACAGCGTCGTAGGTAGGTCTCTTTGGAGGCAGCTTATATAGTGTGTAGTAATCCACTGTGACTCCGTTCAAGTTTGCCTCGCCTTTCACGGGCATCTTGAACAAATTTCTGAATTTCAAAGAATCTTCACCAGGTGCAAGCCAGAAGTCAAGGCAGTTTTGTTTGGGGCCATAATCAGTTGCAATTTCCAGCCCTGTTGAGCTGTCCTTGATACCTAAAGTTTGCCTCAAAGCAACAGCAAACTGATCGAGGCCAAGCAGCAAGCACATAGTGGTCCAGCACCTCTTTTGAGGACGAGTACCTGAGCTACCAAGATCGAGGGCATCAGCTCCTAGGAGCTCAACTGGGGCACTTGCGTAGTCTGGATTACGGTTTGAGCCATCGTGGAACCTTGTCAAGTTCGAGAGCTCCAATGTTGTCACACCCTTAGTTATTTGGAAACATTGGGAAAACAAAAGAAATGTCAACCATAAACCTTGGAAAGCCGTCCAACATCCAAGAACAAAAGTAAACGGAGTATAAGTCAGACCCGCGCATAGGTCGTCCTCGAAAATTACACATTGTAAGTCATCGTCCTCGAGTAGATCAAACAGTTCAAACATCAGCGCCAGTGCAGATATGATGCTGATCTCTAATGAGATGACAAAAAACATAAAGACCTTGTGATTTCTCAACCCAATATCATTGTATACCCATGGACATGTGTGGTCGAACCTGGCAATCAAATTCTTGGAAAACTGGGAGTACTTGCTCCTGAGCGGCTTTCTATTGAGTGTATTAATGCAAAAGTGCTTGGCATCATATTTGCCAGTACTCAAAAGCTCCTGAATTGCACTTTCAGTTTCTTTGAGGGAATCAGGTGGGTCAACCACACCAGGATCTTTAAACATGGATCTCTGGAATGAATAGATAGTGCAATTCGTGAATACGAAGAATATCAAGTTTCTTAACGGGGCCTCAGTGAATGTTTTAGGCAACAATGTGGTGATCCAGACAATGATGATCCAGAAGGCAGAGCCAGAAAATACACCAGCCAATAGAGGTGAGTTAAGGAAAGGATGGCTTGAGCGGATGTAACATGGGAACAGATGGTTCTTGAGGAGCTTCAAAGATATGAAGAACGTGGCTAATACCGAGACCAACGAAACTAAGATATGAGATTGTGCAATAATCTTCATGAGAACTCCAAGAACAAAGTATGGATAGAAAAATGTTATGACCTTTGCCCATTTCTCATCAAAATGCCTTTTCAATACCTCTCCATTTGGTTGAAACCCTGCTTCAAACAAAGCCTGTTTGAAAGCTCCAGTGTTGTTCATATCAGTAGCAACATCGAAGCATGTTTTACCCTCCGATGTTTTAGCTTCAGGATCCGACCCTTCTTCTATTAATCTTTTCAGACAATCCTTCTGGCCACGAATCAATGCCCAATGCAAGGGAATGAATCCTTGAGAATCGATTGCCTTAACGTTGGCCCTGAACTTCAGAAGGACATCCACACTCAAGGCGTCTCCCTGATAAGCTGCCCAGTGCAGTGCGGTTCTCCCATTGGGATCTGTGACATCAATGTCGATTTCACACGTAACGAGGATGTAGATAATGAGCATGATGTTTGATGAATGAACGCCAAGATGCAATGCGTTATAGCCCTGTGAATCAACCTTTGATGGATTTGCACCTTTTTTCAGCAGATAGTCCACAATGTATACAAGACCATATCTACATGCCCAGTGGAGGGGAGTAGCCACAATCTCACCACCTTCCTTATCAATTTCTGCGCCTTTCTCCACAAGGTATTTGACGATGCTTAATCTGTTGTTAATAGCGGCCCAATGGAGCCCTGATACGCCTTTTAAATCAACATCATTACCTAATTCAATAGCCTCGGTCTCAATCAACTCTTTGACAGTAACGATATCTCCCTTCTGACAAGCCTCGACATATTTTTCAATTAGAAAGTCACTTTCAGCATTGATAGTCTCCTGTGCTGGCTTCAACGAGGAACTTGGGCTCGGAGGTTCGAGCAGATGGTCTTCCTCTATATCTAGGAACTCCTTTGATTCTGTTGATGTACTCATGACTACTTATTACCGCTTTCAAAAGGAATTGTTGTCCATGGGTGTCCGAAAGCTCAAGAGCCTCTGTTTTGACGCAATTTTTCTGGTATCACTCCGGTCAGAAGAGGAGGCTGTGTTCGAAGAAAATGTTACGGGTTCGATTTTAACAAAAGAAAACATTACACTTATATGTTCAATATACTCTTGATCTCGTTCAACATCTCCAGTATCCCATCATGTTTGGAATTATCAATTGCCCTCTTCAAGGCAATACAGAGCACCTCATTTTTCTGGAAAAGTTTCAAGTTACCAACTGCATCAGCGTAAAAAACTAGGTAGTACAGCACATATGCTGTTCTCTCCATCAGTTCCACTTCAGTGGACTGTTCATCAACTATTTTCACCAGGTTATCCCTTAGCCTCTCATCTTGTAATAACATCTCGCCAATAAACTGAAAAGTAAGACCAAATGACAATGCGCTGACTGCTGAACATTGTGACTTAACATCGGGCAACCTGGTCAACTGTACAATGAGATCATATCTCTTTTTGTTCTTTGGGGACTCCCAGTTGAACAACACAGGAAGATTCGACTTATGCTGCATCAAGTTAGAGATCAGTTCCAATGTTGCTCTTTCAACCAGCGGGTGATCCTGCTGCGTTATCAAATCATCCAATTGACCCCATTGTTCTTGTGTCAATGGTCCGTTATCTAAAACACTCAGATTTGTAAGCGAGAGAAGAGACTGGAATTGGTCTTTAGCTGTGATGTTATCAACGGAAAGGAATTGAAACAGGTAGTTTACTGCTGTCCTCGGTGAACTTTGTGATCCAAAAATCAAATGTGGGTCCACCGATGTCAATAAGGAAGCTAGCGACTTGTATGACATGTCCTTATACTCTGTATATTCCGTTTCTCTTCCGATGAAATCCAATATTCTTAAAAGAGCACCCTGTTTGATCATTTCTTTATGACTCTCACTTCTCTTTGCGAAGTTGTACATCATCCTCATCACTTGGTCCATCGATTGCTTAGACATTCTTGAGATGCTAGTCACTTTGGCGATTACTTGGAGTTCAAGCAAGTCCTCAATAAACTCATAAATCTCATCCTTGGACTCTTCAATTCCTTCATCAGAGCCCTTTTGTGTGTGCTTCTTTAATTTGCTGACTTCGTCATCTTCTTCAAGAACAGTCAAATTAGCAATAATTACCAGTAGTCCGTATAGCTGCTCCTTTGGGTTCTCAAGTTTTTTGATAAGCTCAATAAGAAACTCGCTATCTTTACGGAGTGTACTTTTGACAGATTTCTTCACAGAAAGATATGCCAAACCTTCAACTGAGTGATCATTCAAGTCCTCCACAAATATATTCAGCAGATCGTTCATGGTTATTGAGTTGTCATCCAGCGATTGAAAATTCCATGTCTTAACGATGACCAAAGCTGCCAACGTTTTAACTTTTGATTCACTTTGCTTAGTTCCCTTAATGAGAATATCAAGATACATGTTCGAGATCTTCTTCCTAGTGGGTTCGTCCACACATGCGGTAGACAGAAGTGTTAGTCCATTTTCAATGATTTCAGATGATTTATTTGAGCCAGCGTTTCGTAGCGATAGCTGAACACTATCCAAGTTGAACATCTCAACGGCACTATTAGAATCTAACTGAAACATAAGAGTCAAGAACTTGCAAGTCGGTATAAACTTGTCATCTACCGATAAAATTTCCAGTTGATCTTTCAAGAATGGGATGATCTCTTGCTTAAACAGTGCATATAACTTTACCAGCACCATAGTGATGATGCCATATTCGCTAATTCTTGGGATTATTAAGCTTATAGACGGTTCCAGATCATCCAGATTATATTCAAAGTTGTCAATGAAGGAGTTAATTAGCTCCAGGCAGTACTCAGTTGAGGCTGCGTCTGTCGATTTCTTGATGGTCTGCGTCAGAATCTTAAGGTACTCTTTTGAAACATCTGAGCTGATTGATTTCACCAGGATCATGGGGTCCAATTGATTTTCAACAAGCAATTGAAGAGTAGCATTAGGGTCGCTATGGAACTTGGAGCTCAATTCTGAACCTAGTGGAGATGGCAAAATGGCATTGAGATTTCTCTCATCAAATGATCTGCTTTCAGAAGGATCTGAAAGTTGTGAAGTCGACTTCACATCTGCAAGCTTTGGCACGCCCGAATCTCCTAGTTTAAGTTCTTCAAGCTCCTTGTTTATCTGTTCTCCCATTTTTGTTATTCCCTGCTTGCGATGGCATTTGTTGAAAATGTAGCTTGGGATGAAAAGATCAAAATCAGAAACAAAACCTTCTATAGCAGAAACATCTACCAAACCCCACAACGCAGCCATCCCGCACGGTTTGTCATGTCTAAGGAAATTAATTATTTGAAATCTGAGGGCATTGACGTATATGAACTCCTTCAAATACCTAGAAACTCAAATGACTCGACGGTAAAGAGGGCATACAGGAAACAAGCATTGCTGTGTCACCCAGATAAAAACAAATCCCCAGAAGCACAGACGAAATTCCACCAACTATCATTAGCTCTTGCTATCTTAGGTGATGCTGGACAAAGGAAATTGTACGATCAATGGCTGCAGGCCAGTGATATGGAGCGTGAACGTGTGGAGAAACTTGGTTCTGATAGACGGAGGATGAAAGAGGAGTTAGAAATTGCTGAAAGGAAACGCAAATGGGGTCAAAGAGATGCAGACTTGTCGGGGAACAGATATGCTCTTCAGATTGAGAAACTAAGGAAAGAAGGCGCTAAGAAGATAAGAGAGCTTGAAGTCAAATATCTAGAAAAGTTGAATCATAAATCCGCAGACAAATCTTCAAGAACTGTTAAAGTAAGATGGAGGGTCAAACCAGAATTCACTTCGCTATTTCTACCTGATGTTCTATTAGGGTGCCTCTCGGTTTTCGGTGAAGTAGAAGATGCAAAGATCTTGGATAGAACGTCGTCAAGGTATGACACAGGTATCGTTGTGTTCAAAGATTTATCATCTGCAGTGAAAGCGGTGAATCATAATTTTGACGAAAAATCAACACTTTGGAATGATACAATGTACAAGAGGATAAGTGGACTTTTGAAAGAGATCAAATGGAATAAAGAGCCCTCACGGTCTGAATTTCTAGATAAAGAGAATATGACTTTCGAAGAGTATATGGATAAGACTTTGATTAAACTAAGGCATTTGGATGACTGATCGAATAAACAAATTATGTAACACAGTAATGATAATGATTTAGCTATCCCATGACATTAATTTCTCCATGGCTTGCTGGTAGATTACGTTGTTTGTTCTGTTTGACCACTCACCAGGATTCTTGGGTTGCATAGAACTCAAATTGCAAGCAGGTGACTGAAAGTAAGAATAAAAAGCCTTGATTATTTATAAATGAGCAGCTATTTTAGGTGACAAGCTGCTGGTCGTCCCAGTTAGGAGGAAAGTTCAAAAAAAGAATGCGAGTTCTGTGGATTGAACACAGGACCTCATGATCTTCAGTCATGCGCTCTCCCGACTGAGCTAAACCCGCTGGTTCTCCCTTGAGCCTCTCTGAGAATTTAAAACTTTCTTCGCATTGCGCAGGCCCCATCAGAAGACAAACACTCAGGGAAAATTCAATTCAATTTGTGATTCTTGAATTTTCAAGATGTCCGACGAAGTCATCACAGAGAAGCTCTTTATTGGGTAACTTAAATCTGCGTCAAGTATGGTTGTGTCATCACTGTAATCTTCTACAAATATAAGGTGAACTTGTTGAACAGCCATTCCTAATCCAAGACTACATTTTAACATTCATTAGAACAAATTTTTGTGATTCCATTATGTAGATCCAAAAAAGAAACTTAGCAATACTCAATAGAGTACTTTCTTTTTCATCTCAATGGTAGACGTAACTCAAGCATTCCAACCACCTCTGTATTGTTGAGAGTAATCATAGTTGTTGTATGCACCGTATTGGCCTTGGTAATAGTTTTGTGGTTGACCCTGTTGTTGCTGCTGTTGAGCAGAAGAAGCGGAACCATCGTCAGTTTGAGAAGCACCAGCAGATGGAGCGTTACCAGCACCATTGGCTGTACCATTAGCCGCAGAGCCTTGTTGGGACTGTGGAGCAGATTGAGTCTGCTGTGGGTAGCCACCGTAGGCCTTCTGGTTGAATGGCATAGCGCCATAGTAACCGTACATGGCAGGATTGTACATGTACTGAGCAGCATAATATGGATTGTACTGTTGACCTTGAGCAACATTTGGCTGAATGTTGGCGTTAGCCGGAGAAGCATTTGGCAACTCAGCGGCATTGGTTGGGTAGCCTGGAGCACCTTGAGCAACACCACCGAATGGAGATTGTTGGAATTGATTTGGCTGTTGTGGCATCTGTTGCTGCGGAGCCTGAAATTGGCGCTCATAGAAAGCGGCATCTTGGTAACCATAACCTGGTTGGAAACCATAGGATTGTTCATAAGACTTTGGAATACCTTGCGCTTGCTGTTGAACTGGATAACCTTGACCTTGGTAGTAAGCGTATTGGTTGTTTTGACGAGCTTGTTGTGGGGGCTGCTGTTGATTCTGGTAGCCGTTGTATTGGCGTTGTTGTTGCGGAACTTGTTGCTGTTGCAATTGCTGTGGTTGAGCTGGTTGCTGTTGTTGTTGAACTGGTTGTTGAGCTGGTTGTTGAACAGGCTTCTCTTCCTCCAATAAAGAAGATCCGAAGGAAACACCATCAACGTTACCAACGTTAGATGGTAAGACAACTGGAGCCTCTTGTTGCAATCTTCTCTTTGGCTTCTCTTCCGCTAGAACTGGTTGTGTCTCCACAGAAACTTGCACTGGTGCTTCAACAACTGGAGTTTCAGCGATAGGGCTCTCATCAATAGTGACTTGCTGAATGGCTTCCACGACAGTCTCTTCAATTTTCACTTCGGTAATTGGTACGGTCTCCACAGGGGCAGCAGCTGGCTTTGGCTTTGCTTGGGCCTTCTTCTTTGGCTGGGGTTTTGGAGCTGGTGGCGTGGCAATGGCAGCCCACGACTTGTTAGAGGTTGCAGGTGTGACGACTGGCTTTGGTGCTGGTTTAGATGCTGACTTTGGTGCTTCCTCAGTCTTTTGTTCTGGTTGTGTAGTTTCTTGATCGTCTTGCACCTCAGTCTCTTCAACAGCAGCCGGAGCTGTCTTTGTCTTATCAGACACTGCAGAAGCCCAGGATGAGCCAGCTGGAGTAGCAGTGATCTGGGTAGAAGTTTGGGCAGCTGGTTTTGTAGCATTTAGCTTACCATGGGGAACGGCACTCTTCTTTGGAGGTCTAGTCTTGTTCTGTCTTCTAGAAACAACAGATGCCTCTCTTTGTATTAGAAGCTCCTGCTCCTTTTGTTCCTTGTGTTGTTGTTGCTTCTCCTTCTTGTTTGGCTTCTTCACCTCGTCCCATTTTTGGACAGCGCCTGTGGCAATCTTCTCAGCAATCACCTCGAGCACACCGTGTTCATTGATCAAGTCCAACAAGTCCTCCTCGGACCAGTCTGGGAAAAGCTCTTGCAATGTGGTGAGTTTGGTCTTTACATCTTCATTCAAGCCATTGGCCTTCTTGGACTGGTTCTTGAAGCTGCCCTTCGGTCTTCTGGTCTGGCTCTTTGTGGAATCTGACATTGTGTTATGTGTGGTGTGATATATATATGATAAAGCTCGTCAATACTTGCAGATGCTTGGATATTCTCCCTTGTGTAGATCTGAAGTTGTTGGCAAAGCCGTTAGGTAGTTGGTGTAATGCTGAAACTTCTGTAAAAGAAAACGCCTTATAAACACTCGCTGAAAATAAGAGTCTTATGGAAAGTGGGTCGAACTCGTAGGTATCTGGCCGTCTCTCCTTGTGCTTTGGAACGCTCCTTTAATGGATTTTCTGATGACTTTTCAGTCAATCTGTTTTGATTTCATTTGCCTTTGGTGGAAAATTTGTCGACGAACGGTCTTCGCGAGGCGGGTAACACCGGGTCAGGCAAGGGGGAGTCGACTTCCTGATCGGGTAATGAAGCGGATTTGCATGTATATTGGCTCCATTGCTAGTTATCCCTCATACGGTACCTCCCCATATTCCACATGATCCATTTCAGAGAGCTACTGTAATACAACTACTCAGATACAATATCCTAAAACCTCATACATAAATCATTACTTACAATTGGTTCTTTGTGTGGAAGATGTCCAAAGCCTCGGTGATTCTAGCTGACATTGTCTTCTCACCTTCTCTAACCCAGACTCTTGGGTCAAAGAACTTCTTGTTTGGCTTGTCCTCACCGTCTGGGTTACCAACTTGGGACATGATGTAGTCCTTCTTGTTCAACACGTAGTCTCTGATACCAGTCAAGTAGGCGTATTGACAGTCGGTATCCAAGTTGACCTTGACGACACCATTCTTGATAGCGGTATCAAACTCCTCTTGGGTGGAGCCGGAACCACCATGGAACACCAAATACAATGGTTTCTCCTCAGCGGAGCCAATTTGCTTCTTAGCGTATGCTTGATGGTCACCCAAGATTGATGGCTTCAATTGAACATTACCTGGCTTGTACACACCGTGAACATTACCAAAAGCAGCAGCAATGGAGAACTTTGAATCAATTGGGGCAAGAGCCTCATGCACCTTGAACACAGTTTCTGGTGCAGTATAGAGAGCGTCCTTGGAAACGTGCTCGTTGTTGACACCATCCTCCTCACCTCCGGTGATACCAATCTCCATCTCCAACCATTGACCCAATTTGGCCATTCTGGTGAAGTACTTGACACATGTGGCAATGTTCTCGTCATCAGTCTCCTCAGAGAGGTCGAGCATGTGGGAAGAGAACAATGGCTCACCGTGCTCAGCAAAGTAAGCCTCATCGGCCTCAAGCATACCATCAAACCAAGGGAGGAGCTTCTTAGCGCAGTGGTCAGTGTGGAGAACAACTGGAATACCGTAGGTTGGGGCAATAGCTCTAATGTAGTGAGCAGCAGCAACGGCACCAGCGATGGAAGCCTCTTGGTTACCGTTCTTCACACCCTTACCAGCAAAGTAAGCAGCACCACCTTGAGATGTTTGCAAGATGATTGGGGAGTTGTTGTCTCTAGCAGCTTCGAGAGCTGCAACGACAGTGGAAGAGGAGGTAACGTTAATTGCTGGGATAGCAAATCCCTTAGTTTGTGCATAGTCAAAGAGGGCCTTGACATCATCGCCGACGATGACACCGCTCTTTCTCTTCAAGACGTCTTGGACACCCATTGTTATTGTAATTGAATTGGATTGATTTGTTGATGGAACAACGTTTGTTGGAACCTGGAAAAGTAGAAAGAACAGACAAAAGGGGGCAGATCGTCCGCCTTTTATACGCCGGGCAGGGAAGCGCGTGGTGGAGCAATGGTGTGTGGCCCCATACCGGGTCCTTGGGTTGGGTCAGCTGGTGTCTTTGGAAATCATGCCCTGGTGGTGGGCTTCCTGGGCAAAACGGAGCGCAATATGCATACAAAGTGGTTTATTTCCATGTATTAAGTCTAAACTGTTGTGTGTTCCGTGCCCTCTGTTTTACGTTGTGTCTTTTGAGTCACTCCCTTGTGATCTGTAGCACCTGTAACAAGAGAGAACGAGAACAGACTCGACATCTTACAATAAATCATGAAGCAATTGAGATTCCACAATAACAGAGAAATGGCCAACCGACCACTATCATCATCATGACAGCCAGAGATATCCAATTCTTGGCACCTCATATGATCCCCATACCATTACCATCACCCTCAGCAACCAGTCTTGCTAGAGTTAAGGGCCATCATCTGAGGGCCCGACACACGAGTGCCGTGACGTGCACCGCAGGATTGGCGAGAATAAATCGGAGTTACAGAGGTGATGATGTATTCAGGATCTTACACCGATGCTATGTAGAAACCATTGACTGATCTGCTAGGGTTCCTTCTGTACTACTTTGCAGAGAAGATCCCACAGTTTATGTGCAAGAGACATCTTGGTACTGGTAGGGTGCGCCCATCTCCCCGGTGGTTTAAGGGAGAATTCACACTTAAGGTCCGCTCTCCGAACAATCCCGGGTTTGTGATCCCGGATAAAAATTGACACAACCGGAGAAACCATCTTTGTTATTTGTCGAACCTCTGGTCAAGCGAACTACAGCACATTACAAAACGCATTGGTCCTTAATCCCATAACCCAGACTTTATTGATCTATCCTGTACGCGAATCTCATCCCTCTAAGTAGTCCCTGGTATCATCCACGATCTGAACAGGATGCTCTGGCGCAGTGCTCTCCGGAGTTGGAAGAGTAGCATACTCCTCCTCTTCACCCTTTATAGACTTCCCCTCCTCATCACCACCATCTTCACCCTCTAATATCGTTTTCTCTAATTGCTCTTCTTGCTCCTTGTTCATTTTCAATAGGCTCTGTTGCTGTCTCAATGAGCTTGGTTTACTCACACGTCCAGTGCTGGAACCACTCGTAAACTTTACACTTGTAGCACTCTTAGGAAACTTGGCAGATTTGGTTGAAGAAGGTGGTGCAGTGGCTTGGAAGCTTGGAAAAACCCTGGCAAACGGTGAGAATGTCTGCGGTCTCTCAAAGGCATCGTACAGTTCATCATCACCATCGTCACCATCGTTCGCAAACTCAGGATACATCTCCTCATATCCTTGATCATAGTATGGTGGGTACGGCATATGATGTGTTGCGTAATAACCAGGCATATAGTATTCCTGCTGATGATACGGTATTTGTTCCCCATTAATCTGTGCGTCATAAAATTGTCCATTTGTAATCTGTGGCTGATGATAGAAAGCCTGTTGGAAATACCTTGGGCCATACACACCCATGGGTACAGGTGCCGGAAAATAGTGTTGTGCAGGTGGATACGTGACAAAGGGCTCTTCATCGTCGTATGCTTCATCCTTAATTCTCGTCTCAAATCTCCTATCAGCCGGCGTCTTTGCGTTAGTTTGATCAATCAAGAATTGCTCATCATACGTATCTGGTGGATTCAAAAACATCGAGGAATCTAGCATCGACGAGATATTTTCCGAGGTCTGAGGGAAATAGTCCAATGGAAAATCCTCCTCCAATTTCCCAGGTGTAACTATAGGCGTACCGTTCTCCTCTTTGATGAAATAACTCTGCTGTGTAATATCAATTGTATCCGTCGAGAGTAGCGCGTCTCCATGTATATCACTTGAAGGTGTTGAATTGAGCTGTGTGGAGTTACTGTCATCGTCATCCTTTGGTGCATTCATCTGTGCCTCAACATACGACGTTAATTGGTCCTCCAGGGATGTAGTAGGGTCATATTCAAAGGATAACGCAGGCTCTCTTACCGCTCTAGTAGTACTTGGCTGATCAATCTGTTCTCTTTTCAAATCACGTTCCAAGGCATCTGTAAACAGTCTATCATGAGGAACACTGAACCAGAAGAATACCTTCTGTTTCTTTTGAGTTCTCAAGCATGAATTCCTGTAGAGGAACTCCAAGAATGGCGATTTCGAGGGTTCCAGTATAGCATCAGGTCCACATTTTAGAGATCTCAAATCTGAGAACACACCTTCTTCAAACTTCTTCCGATCGATGATCTCCCTTCCAAACTGTTCGAATCTGTAGACGACACATCTAACTATATCTGTACCTGTGATGAAATATAGATTGTTCCAATAGACACAGCTGACAAATCCTTCATCTGTGTTCAAATAGTACCGTCTGATGATCTGGTTATTCTGCCAATTAGCAGGGGCGGTTGCAAGGAAGAACTTGAGGTCGTCCATCAGTCGTATGTTCTCCTCCACTTGCTCCCTTGTCAATGGAGTTTGTGGCTCAATGCCCAAAACAATGGGTTCTTTCGTGGACATTTTCATAGGTAAACCAGCAATAGGAATACACAATCTCTCTAAAGGAATCCCAGGAACGTTGTAGCAAAGAAGAGAGACTTCACAATATTCAAGAGTTGTTTTCAATTGTTTCATATCCACAAGATGAAACATTCCGGGGGTACTTGAACTTCCGAAACAGGTATTTTTCGGGGGCTTTTTTTTTTTGAGGCTCCGGTTTCTGTTACAGGCCTTAACCACAAATCGGATGTATCGTATCTGCTTTAATAGACGTCAGTCGTTATTGTATATCTATGAATATATGTACATTCTCATTTTCAACTGCATTGTTTTAGCACTAGCCTTGCATGTGCCAGAAGTATTTCATGCTCTGAAAGAACTTTATACATCGAAGTACCCTTCATAAACTTCTCACATAACGTAATATAACTGGCAAGTTTGATATCCAGTAGCCCCAGTGAGTCAGAAAAAAACTGTGATTGCTTCTTTGCAAGGATGCTCTCCAAGTTATCCAGCGCATGTTCCAATTCTCTTTGGTTTCTCTCCTTTTCGAAAGCAACACCTCTCTGATTCTTAGCGAAGAATGAAGTCAAAAACGATGTCATTTCGTTCTCGTAGAATTTTGTAATGTGTGGATTTCTCAATTGGAACCCATTCCTACGAATCAAAGAGTTCACCAACGAAGGCAGACCTAATGAATTTACCAACCCATAGTTCTCTGTCGGCTCATAGATATATATCTGTGATTTCAGAGTGGCATTGCATTCAAACAGCAGTGTAGTTATCCATGAATCGTAGATGACTGAGTCGACTAATGAGATCAGCATGATTTCAGAACTGGATTTTACAGAGTTCATTAGTGAATCTTGGATATGGATATAATCCTTGATAACACGTCTCTTGTTGTCTTCTTCAACGTACAAGGGTAAATGTCCATCTGGATCGGCATGATGTGATACTATGAACACCGAGTCTCTTGATTTGTCCAGATGGTCGTTATTCACCTTCGGTATGGTGATCCCATTCTTGTAACCCAATGCAAGCTCAACGGCAAGGCACAGAGGATCCGTCGCCAGGAAGGTATTGTCATCAGCCTGATAGACGTTATAGACGCACAGTGTGAACTTGGTGGATGTGGTCTTAACAGAGTAACGATGGTGTCTCTGCTCGACAGCCTCTTTCTCCTGAGCAGTCAACTGACGCACCGGAGGGAACTCAAAAAGTGGTACCGAATCAAACACCTGTCTCAATGGTTCCGGGATCTTCATAGTGGTTTTCTTCCTGTTCTTCTGGTGATGTTTTTTCTGGTGATATTTGCCAATTTTTCTTTTCCCCGGACAGAGAGGCCCTCCATCTCCTATAAAACAAGAACAAATAGAAAAGAACCATAAAGGATGACCGAACAACCGCAGTTCCACCAGCCAGATTACGATGCTCATTACGAGACACCTGGATCACCTCCTTTGCCTGCGCCTGATTCAGAGATGGCCCTACCCGAACGCAGCCTCAAAGACGAGGAGGTTGCGTTTCTCGACTTGAACCCAGAGTTAGAACAAAGCCAGCCAATGGGCCCACGGCACCGCCTCTCTGTGACACAGCAATCCAAGTTTATCAACTACGTCGATGAGAGGCTACTGGAGATACATCGCAAGTTCGTCAAGACGGTTGGAATGGGCCAATATTCCGCTGCTGAAATTATAGGTGACTTGCAGCAGCTCGTGGATTTTATATGGCTATCAATCCACAGGGAGGATAGTAAATCGCTGTTTGGACAAGTCGACTACCTATTGACTATCGCGGGTGATCTCCTGGAGTTTGTGGATAAGCTCACTGTCCATGGTGTTTCTTCAGATGTGCTGGAACTACTGGATTCCTTGGATAACAAGTTTGTAGTACTGCTCCCCATCATGAAGCAGACAGAAGTGGTGAGGCTCGTCAGCCTTGCAGAAAGAACGAGACCGCTCGTAGTCACCTCGTTTGAGAAGGCAAATGTCACTGGCTACCACGATGAACTGGCTAAGGTGTACGAGAGGGTTCTTGAGAGGGTTTAATTGTATATTTTATCAAATGGATTGTGAGATGATGTCAGCCTTCCCCGTAGTGATGCGTCTGCATCAACAAAACTTCATAAATAAACACGTAACAGAGAAACAACCACAACAGCAAAAGGTACATAAGATCATGGCTAGAAAGTACACCACTGTGCCCAGTGAGTCACTTGATGACTTCTCGGACTTGAATTCTCTTGATAACGAGATTGAACTGCTCGACTACCAAGAGGAAGAACCGTTCCAACTTGACCAACTCAATAAGTCCACCTTGAAAATGGCATTTATGAACATGGCCAACTCCATCCTCGGTGCTGGTGCTATTGGAACGCCTTTCGCCATGAGAAACTGCGGTGTCCTAGGAGGTGCTATTGCTTTGCTGCTTTTAACAGTACTCGTGGACTTCACACTAAGGCTAATTGTGATCAACTTGAAACTGAGTGGTAAATCCACATATCAGGATACTGTGGAACATTGTTTCGGTAAAGCGGGTAAATTGATCATTATCTTGACGCAGGCTTTATTTGCCTTTGGTGGGAGTATTGGGTTCTGTATCATCATTGGTGATACGATACCTCATATTCTAAGATCTTTCTTTCCCTCATATCAAGAGTCTTCATTCCTCAGCTTCGTATTTGGAAGAAACTTCATCATCATCCTTGTCACTATGACAATATCATATCCTTTATCTCTGAGTAGAGATATATCCAAATTGGCAAAGGCTAGTGCTCTGGCACTTGTAAGTATGGCTATCATCATCGTGATTGTTCTATTTAGAGGCCCACAACTAGCACCAGAATGGAGAGGTACCTTATCTACGAGTTCTTTCTTTGTCACCTCAAGGATCTTCCAAGGGATAAGTGTCATCTCATTTGCACTTGTTTGTCATCATAACACAAGTTTTATATTCCACTCTTTGAAAACTCCTTCCTTAAACAGATTCGCTCAAGTGACACATGCAAGTTGTTTGGTGTCCATGGTTGCATTGGCACTCATTGGATTCGGTGGATTCCTCATCTTCAAAGATAAGACAAAGGGAAATATCTTAAACAATTTCCCAAGTGATGATCCAATAGTGAACATTGCAAGATTCTGCTTCGGTTTCAACATGCTGACCACTTATCCGCTGGAGATCTTTGTCCTGCGTGATGTCTTGCGTGATTTATACTTTATCAATCGTGATTATAGTCCGGAACTCCCAACAAAAAAGCACGCCGTCTTCACAACGGCATTGGTTATCCTCACAATGGGTATATCATTGACTACATGTAACTTAGGTGCCCTATTTGAGCTCATAGGTGCAACAACTGCATCCATTATGGCATATATTCTGCCACCGATGTGTAACCTGGCCATGACGAGTCAATCTAAAACAGTCGTGAAGAAGATCCCATACTACGTAACAATAGCTTTTGGATTTGCTACGATGACCATTTCATCAACTCAGACAATTCTCAACGCCATTCACGGCGATGATACATCACATTGTGTTATATAGTCTAAAGGAGAAATATTGACATGTATAAGTTTTTATCGTTTTTCTGTATTGCTCATTGATCTGAACCCTCGTTAATCGTCTCGAAGTTGAACGGTTCATAGGCATATCCGTCACCTTCAAAGAATTTCGACATGGCTTCAACCCAATGAAGACGTAGAGAGTGCAGCATCGCAGATGTACCTTCCATCATAACCAAGATGGCAACGGTTAAAGAGAACCACATGGCAAAGAGTATAACAACTTTTATCACTTGACCTGTTGAGCCTGGATTTTCCACAGAAAAGGCATTTGCAATCGTCATTGACCAAAGCACGGATGACAATTGAGCATGAGCTAGGGACAAGGCCCAAAGTCTCAAGTATGATGCTGTATGAGAAACACAGTTCAAACAGAACTCAATGGTATGAATGACTTGATGGATCATGATATCACCAAAGTTGAACTCTTCATGTCCATCAAAATGCGAAGCGACCATCTCATCACCAGCATCTTCCTCATGATCCTGGACTGTCTCTGAAGCCTGTTGGTCATTTAAGTTGGCATAACCGGCCTTGATTGCAGTGTTATTCAGCTTACGTAATCTCATTGGTTTATAGAGTAATAACCATGGGACACAAACAGCAGCAATAAGGAGTAAAACCACTTGGACAATACTTTGAAATGGATACAATTGGTCTTCTACACTCCCTGGGGATAGGAACATATTGATCAGCATGTTCAATAGTCCTGGTGCTGGTTTCTCCATGGCAATCCAATCACGACACCATTTGTAAACTATCATTAACGATAGATAGCCAAAGATGGACTGCATAAATAGCAACCCTGGAATGAAGTTACCAATAATATCCACACTAGAATGTTTGTAACGGTAGTTCACCAAAGAAAACATGAAAGAATATGACATATGGATGAATCCCATTAAGACCGAGAGTTTCATCTTATAAGAATTAGTGAAAATAAGGTTATTCTCTGTTCCATGCCATGCCCAGTCCAAACCAATAGGATAGACGCCGATTTTTGTGGCTGTGATAGTTTGACCAATTTGGAAATCCTTTGGCCATTCCCAACCGGATTTGAATAAAGTCATCGATCTAGAAAAGATGTCGTTATACAGTAACCCAGTGTACATGGAAAACACACCCATAAGCAAAAGAATATAACGACCTGAAAAAGCCATCTCGAAGATCTCATCTTTCTTTTGCAGAGCCAACCTCTTCTCTCTAAGGACAAGGGTCAATGCCAAAAGGGTCAAAATCAGACCATGTCCCAAATCACCGAACATGATTGCAAACATGAATGGGAATGTTACAATAGTGGCCAAACCAGGGTTGACCTCTTGGTAGGACGCAACTCCATACGCATCAACAATAGCTTGGAACCCCTTTGTGAATTTATTTGTCTTGTGATAAGTCGGTGGTGATCTGTTCGTTTCGACGAGACTAAGAACTGCGTTCCCTGAACCTTCAACGTCCCTAAGAACATTCTTTATACTAGTGATTTCAGAAGTCGGTGCCCAACCTTCACCAACAATTCCATGTGTTCCCTGAGAGCATAGATTCATCGTAGAATAGATTAATTTCTCACGCTTCACCATAGCTTGCCATATCTCTAATTGATCGGCGATGACAAAGAGCTCAGTATGGAGTTGTTGTTCGGTGCTGGCCAGAACTGAAGACAAATCATTAATCTGCTGTTCCACCCTCTCTATTTCCTGATAGTAAACCTCCGCATCAGAACTAATATCATTGAAAACACGGCCGTCAAGTGAGTCAATGATTTTTCTCACCCTGGAAAGTAGTAGCTGGCCATGCGTGAATACGATAAATACGCTTTTTTCCGTTTCTTTCCCTGAGTGTGGATCCACGATAGCCTCGTTAATTGGGGTGTAGTTCATATAAAGGTTACCTCTAAGTGATCTCCAAAGAATCTTATTCAAGATCTCCAATTTTGATGAAGCAATTGATCCGATCACGTAATTCAAAGTCAGCTCTTGTAAATTTGATAACTGATACCCAGCTTCTAAACTCTCTTGTTCTAAAAGCAAAGGAGCATCATCCACTTGGTCTATACTGATTCTTGCCTGTGATTGGACACCATTATCAAAGAATTTTCTTGATTCTTTCAGCACATACTTTTGCTCCACCAATCTTCCATGGCGCATCAGCAAATCTTCATATGAAGTCTCCATTTGTGCTACTCTGTTTTCCAATACATCAAGATCATAGGAGAGTTGCTCAATGTTCTCGGCAGATAGTGGCTCCAAAAATAGCATAGGGTTATGTGCCACCATGATCTTGTTTTGCTTTGCAATGACCGACTGCAAGTACCTCAGTTGACGCTCGGTGTTATCGAGTTTCCTGATCTCCTTAACGAATGCCCTTTGGAATGAACTGACTTTGGCGTTCCTATCAATAAAATGCACAAGCCCTTGATCACCCAACGCCAGAATAACCTCCCTAGAATTCTCAATGGGGATGTACAATTGTATCAAGGACATAGCCGCAGAGCCTTGTATACTCGGTTAGTACTAGTTCTGAATAACTGACACGGCGTATAAAACACCACCGGATAGCGCGCTTCACTCACGGAAAATGGATTCCTCCGTCATTCTGTCTATATTTCCCCTTATTCTCCTCAGCAGTTAACTGCCCTATACAATTTATGTTCTAAGTCAGAAACTTCAATTTCTCAGCTTGCAGGTGTTGGAAATGTGTTGATGATTTTAATGGGGGCCCCACCCGCTCCTTTGTGCAACCCGCGAAATGAAGATGGTATGAGGACGCTGCGCAGTTTTACGTCATGATAACATAATGGCCGGAAATATCGAATGCTGTGTGATCCGAGGATGTGGCCCGTACGTTAAACCGTTAGTTACTCACCCCATATAAGGAAACCAGTCTATTAGTAAAAGGCTGTCAGTACATTGACAACGAAAGAGAGCAAGAACATACAAGGAAAGATAATGACAAGTGCTTCTCTTCTCCCTTCGCGGACTTCTCACTTGAGGACGCAGTCACAGTTCACCCTAGATGACATGAGCAGAATTGAAGATACCAAATCAGAAGAGACTGTGACATATCTGTTTCCTGATTTCCAGCTATTGCACACCATATTCTCCAAAGATGAATGCCATGTTGTGGAAATAACTTGTGTCGAAATCTACATTGTTGAGCAATGGGCTTGTGATAGAAGATATAGCTCTGTGATAACTGCTTTCACTGGAGATTCTGAGCACAAAGTGCGATGCGGTCAAGTGAAACTACCGAAAGATCAGTCCAAATGGAGCGCAAAAGTTTCTCACTTCTTTCATGAAATTCAAGATTACGGTGGAAGGCTAAAAGAAATGGAACAGGGATATCTCTTTATTACAAATTTATCATCGGTGCCATCTCATTTGAATTTGATCCCTGTGCCATGTGGTAGTGTTATGGAAGTGTGGGATTATTTCAAGGTCAACGTAAATCTGAAGAGAATGAATTGTGGTGGTCGTTCTGCACTGTTCTTATGTGCTCCATCTGATGCTACAGAAGACAAATTCCGTCAGATTTATAAGACTAACCCGAAGGTTGACATCATGTACTCTGTGAGAGAATTGGTGATGCTTGTCCAGATTTGTCTTGTGGATTTCAAACTATTGGACCCTGGATTCGTTGATGGATTACTATGTAACAAGACTGAGCAAAATATCATTCAGTGGTGGAATTTATATGGTTCATCATACTACGGTATCACTCCTAAGGAAGGCAGTATATTGGATCCATCTACAGTGTCTGCCATACTAGGTTTCGTTCTGAGTTGTCATTACAGATTTGACATGGCATCCATAGACTTCCCAAAGGAACCCTTCAACTACTTCAGTTTCAGAGTCATCGTGGGTAAGTTCCAAAAGCAGTATAATCTTGAAAGAACTTGGTACTTGGACCCTCTAACAGTGGAGAAGCTGTTCAAGGTCACTTCCAAGATATCAAACTCAGATATTTCCAAGTTGAAGAACGTGGTGAAGTTAAGAGTACATGATATATCAGGAAAGGCCTCATCCGAAAGGATTGCTCAGGAAGTTCTGACCACTGACTTGGAAAGAGCTGTCAAGTATTTCAACTGCAGTCCTAGATTGGACTTTCTATGGTACGGCAAAGGTGATCCAAGAGATTTAAAGCAGTTTGAATACTATGAGAGGATACAAGCTTCAATGATGAGTGCATCAGCGCTGAAAACAGGTGTTGGAAAGATACGTAACTTACCAAAGAGATTACAAGCGGAGGATTATATCCCACGCCGAAAGAATGATAAATCGACAGGATCCAAGAGTGATCAAGAAACAACAGAGTTCCAGTCTTGTGATATTATTGAGGAAAAGAGACCAGAAGTGTGCAAGGTGATTCTAGCTGATGATGAAATCTGTAAAAGGGAGTTGAAGAGAAGTACATCTTTTCCATATCTCAGACAGGAGTTGAATGTTTCACAGTTGAACTATGAGAACCATAGCATTTCTTTGAAATCTCCAATTGCGTCAAGCATGGTGCTGAGAAGAAGTAAATCCTGCTCTTTCGTGAGCGGAACCCTGTTGAGATGGGACACTGTGGTGTCACCAATTTTCATCGCTAATCAATTGAAGAAATTGGAGTGGCAATTGATATGTCATGCTGATGAGTGCAAGAAGCTTCACTATGAACGGATGGAGTATAAGTCGTCATGGGAGCGTTGTCATTCAAAGATGTCTCGGATAAACCAATTCATCAAACCAGTGATGAGCAAGTATGAAACACAGATTCAGATGGATCAAAGATATCACTCAAAACTCGAAGATATTAGTACGACAGGATCGAGGTTAGAATATGAAATAAGATTGCTGGGCACCAGGGTGCGTGATGCAGAAGAGAGTGTGAACAGTTTTGAGCAGAAGGTGTTAAGGTTGGAGAAAGCTATCCAAGGTGTGAGCCCAAACAGTGTTAAGAACGAAGATGGTGGGTATCGATGGTATAGCAGAATCGACATGGAGAGAGTGAAACCTGTTTGGCATATGCTTGAACAATTTGGTCCTGTTAGATGGGTCTTGGGTACCGTCGGGACAATTGGGGCATTTGATGATAAGAAGAACAAATAACGGCTGGTATGACTACGTAATGAATATTAGTATAGCTTATAGATTCCGTGATGTAAGCTTTAACTGTGTCGCCAATTGCTCCCTCTTCTTGATCATCATATCGATACTATCCAGGTCTCCATCCAGACAACCTTCTAGGCCCTTTGTAATCTCTAGAAGCTTTGCAATATCATGTCTTGCCAACTGAGCATCTTCTAACAGGGATTGCCGGCTCCACTCCAGACTTTTCACTATTGAGTCGGTCTTTTCCTTGATCTCCTTAAGTGTGTGCTTCTCCTTGGAATCCCTGAGCCACTGCGTGATAGAATCCAAGAGCTCCTTGTTTTGCGAAAGCAATCTTGTCCACTTTTTTGTAGTGTAGTCCTCTCTCTGTATCTCAAGTAGCAGCTGGAGGTTCTCATTTCTCAGTCGAGTGGCCTCATCTGGTTGCTCTTGTATATTATCTCCATTACCATCATCACCACCAATGATGGGTGTGTATTGTGATATCTTCCCGATGAGCTCTTCAATCCTGGATGTTATTTGGCGTGAATCATCCAGCGTCTCACTCACTGAGCCAATAAGCTGTGTAATTGGTTGTAAGTCATCGTTTCTCATCTCCATTGTAGTATCCCTGTCCTCCTTCTATTAGCGATTGTTGTAGATAGGGAAGATCACTAATCAGAACGCGAACACTAGGAACAAGCGAGCATGACACCAACAAACCAGAAAAACATCGGAAGTTGCACATATGGAGATAAGAAGGCAAACCATTAGATTAAAAGTCCTTTCTAGAGGAATTCATCTAATGAACTCCGATTCACGGTCCCATCCTCATGAGAGTGGTGTGCAATTGAGATGAAAGGTCTTTTACAAGTTTTTTTGTCTAGACCTACATCGCTCTGTATTGTTGAAGAAGCTGCCATATCGCATCAAACACAAGGTGGAGCCACTTATAACGATGAATATTTCTCAAGAAGCGATCAATGAGTGGTCTCTGCGGCGTGAGTTTGACTATGATTTGGAGAGGCTCAACAGTATGGTTGATGAGACTTTTGAACAATATTTTCTTTCACTTTGTTCGTGCTCTGTTTCAGAAGTGTTTTATAATTCAAGGTAACATATGAGAATGGATTGTTGAGTTGATCCATGCTAATCTTAGAAGCCTCTGTTAAGATTCAAATAATGCAGGGCAGCCTAATGACCTTAATCCTACCTTGGATCGATATTGTCCTCTGAGAAGGGCGTCCCCAGATCAAAGGACTCATTGAAGGACTATTCAAACTCTCCGATAATCTCTCTATGGTATCTTGAACCCTCTTCATCTTGAGGTTGAACACAGAATAGTACGTTTGGAGGCACAGGCCGAACCACATGATCCAACATCGATTATCTTGGTGAAAGTATTAAAATGTCAAGAGGTGAAAGAAGCTCAAAAAAGGGTTAAGACTGAAGACTTGCAATAAAGATTATTACATGTTTAGGATTTAACTGAAGAAAAAATTGTGATCTCATTCCTCAAATCATGTGGCCATGGAGCATTCATGTATTTAGGCTGATCTACATGGGAAATTTCAGAGGTTAAATAAGCTGTATCAACATAGCCATCGATATATCACATAGCATTTATCACCAGTTTATTTCTTACCAGTACAAGCGTACGGCCTGGAATTGGCCTCTTCAGAATGAACATGAAAGTCAACTTGGAAGATACCGGTATATCTACTGCTGTGAAACATCGTAGGCATGGTGGTTGGGGTCGGTGTAACCTTTGGCGTTTTTTGCTGAAGTCTGCGTAAGAATCCTCTTTTGTATAAGAAATTTATCAAAAGCTCATTAAACCACCTGGGACTTATGTGTCACTTAATAGTAGAAATGATTTCCCTTGGAATGAGATCAGATGACCTCTCAATTGTTTGAACTATCACAAGACGTTATGAGGGCATAAGGTGTCCCTTACTCAAGTTCAATGAAACCACACCCTTCCTTGGAGTGCTATATGACTGTTGAGATAAATCTGAACTTCCATTTAAGTTTCAAGTTTTTCACTTTCTCTGTACATTTATTGCTCAACCACATTGCGCATTTTGCACCAACCAAAGTCTCGAATAGTCTATTGTTTCACGAAACACATTGATATAAGCCTATCATCAAGAAAAGTTCTTAGCCCTGAAACTGATCTCTAAGCTTAATATCGTATGACAGAAGAGCCTTCTTATTTTCATTCCTTTGGTTGTCTTGTATTATTGGTTCTCAGGCAAACATGAGAAATATGTTAATTTGAATATGTGTGGATCGGGTATTGTTGTACATAGTTGAGATACCTAAATTTCTGAAACTAGGAAAATCCTACAAAAATGCACCTAGAGGATAAAGGGAAAGCTTTCATCCCTTTTGATGAAATATCGGTTTCATAATTAGCTTTCACTGTCCTTCTGAAAACAAAGATATTGCTATTTTCTTTATTTCATCTTAACATTCACCGTAATTTCTGGTTCTACAATCAATTATAACCAAAAAACTCACTAAATCAAAAAGATTACTATATATCGCTTAAATATCCCTGTAATATACCTAATTCAGATATTATTCCAGAGCTCTCATTAGACAGTTCCAAGCCACCGAAAGCGACTGCTAATCAGCTCCAGAACGTCAACTCGTTATGTTAAATGGCTCAAAATAATTGAATTAGATCCAAACTTGGAACTCAAGATCAGGTAGAGCAATACCTTTTAATCCTCTCCAAAAGCCATAAGGTTTTTTGTGGCTGACATCTGTCAGAGGGACAGAGTTTCTTGAGTTCATTTATTTTGGATTCAATGATTTTTCTAAGATCGCGCAGCAACAAAGCCAACCAGTGAATGTCACATCACGCAGCTCTCCAAAATCAGCTGGATATACCGCATCGTGTCTGACAACTGAAGCAATAAAGATTTCAGAAGCAGTCAAAATGTCCATCAACAAATCCACAGAGTCGCTGGAGCAGCCACTCTCAACACCAACAAAGGATCAACAGGAGGTGGAGAAGGAAAAGAGCACAGTCACGATATTCGACGTTGCTACGGAGATCGAGACAATGCTAAATGAAATTGTATGTCAGCTGTCTTTGTATATTCCTTTACCCATGATTCTCATGGAGGTGTAAACTCATGATCGATTGATCTCTTTAGATATAACTACTAACACGACAAGTACAACGAGATCGAGGAGAACAGTAAAGAGGTAGACTCCTTCGGTAAGGCTCTATTTATATGGTATAGTTTACGTTGCTAACATACTTGCAGTGGATAAGATCAACACCAGGTTGGATAAGATTGAGACTAAGATACGGTCCAGTCAGTGAGACGAGGTGTGTCAGTTTGCAAGACCTGGACGTCGTCTTTTTTTGCTATGTTGATTACATGATTAGGATGAGATAAATAGAGACTGAGATAAACGATATTGTATCCGCAATAGAATGCCCTCATATTGACTACTATTAATGCCTTCTATCTCTGCTTTGTATGATGAGTTCTCGCGAATTTTTCCAAATATCACTTTCAAAGGTGAAGAGAAGATGAAAAACAATGTCGCTAGGATAATTCACATCAAAGGAAGGTTTAAAAGGGTAGTATAATGGTGAAGAAGTCAAAGAACCAATTGCGCCGTGAGAGATTGAAACTTAAAAAGTTGGACGAGAAGACAGACGTGAAGACAGACGTGAAGACAGACGTGAAGGACGAGAAAGATTCGAAGCAGGAGGCAGAGAGCCAGACAGAACCTGTGACAGCTGTGACGGAGGGATACCCTAGAGCAATACCTAGCGAACGGCTGCTCGAATCTATAGTAGATATATCATCTTTGCCGGAGTTTAAGAGTGTCTTTGATCGTTTTCGACCTGCAACTTCAGAGAATATTACAAATGTCATAACGAAAGGAGAAGTGATAGAGAGCGATGACGATATGAAGCAATCAGCGGATGAGCAACATAATGAACCACAGCTGAGTAAGAAGAAGCTCAAGAAATTGAGCAAATTGCCTATCTCAGCACTCAAGACATGTACCAAGTTTCCTGAATTGGTTGAATGGTATGACGTCGATGCCACTGATCCTAAGTTACTCATACAGCTGAAATCTCAGAAGAACAGCGTTCCGATTCCTTCAAATTGGCAATTCAAGAGGGACTTCCTGGCAGGTAAACGTGGTTTTGAGAAGAAGCCATTTGAATTACCCAAATTCATCAAAGATACCGGCATCACAGATATGAGAGATACCACCAAGGAGGACGATTCAACTATGAAGCAGAGGCAGAGGGAAAGGGTGCAGCCAAAGATGAACAGATTGGATATGGATTATCAGAAATTACACGATGCCTTTTTCAAGTTTCAGACAAAGCCACCACTGTTACTCTTTGGTGATCTCTACTATGAAGGTCGTGAATTGGAAGATGAGAGGAGAGAATATAAACCAGGGGTTGTATCTGATGAGTTGAGAGAGGCACTTGGGATATCACGAGGTATGGTGATGCCGTGGGTTCAGAAGATGCAGATCCATGGGCCTCCGCCAAGCTACCCAAATTTGAAAATACCCGGATATAACGTTCCATTAGAGATGGAAGGTGTCGCTGAGAAACCTATGGTACTTGAAGAGCCATTCGGGAAGATTTTGTCTTACGCGGAAGATGAGGAGGAGGAGGAGGAGGAGGAGGAGGAGGAGGAGGAGGAGGAAGATGGCGAAGACGTACCTGGTTATTTCGGTAGTGAAGATGATGCTATCATTGAGGATGATGTACGTGATTCCAAAACCATACCTATCGAATTAATAGTCAAGGATAAGTCTGAGGAGGCTGACGAAGAAAAGATTGAAGACATCCCCTTGGAAGAAATAACCTCTCGTGTTCCCGAGAAGGAAGCAATAGAGCCTAAAAAGCTCTATCAAATCCTGAAAGAGAAAGTAAAGTCGGGCAATGATCTTCTGAACTCAAAGCGCTCTTACGAGTTAGATGATAAGAGATCAAACGAATCAAGCGGGACAGGAGAGAAAAGGGCTAGATTCAACCATGCGGAGATGAAATCCAATGAAACGAACCAAGCTGATGAAGAAGATGATGGTGAGGATGATGTTGAAAATTTCAAGTTCTAATTATAATCAATGTATAGTTCAAAAGATATTGGTTATTTATTATCATTGCCAATAATTTTTCTTTTGTTTTGCGTGGAACCGGAACGAAAAGAAAAGCAAAATCAACACCGAAGAAACAGTGAAGAAGAAAGACGTAGGACACAGAAAAAAGAGTGAAACAATGAAGAAACGAACGCTCGTAGAAGCAGATGAGTCTCTCAACAAAGACTTGGTCATGAAGAAAGTGCGGATGGCATTCTTAGCTACGAAGGGGAAGAGCGATGATCCAAGATTGTCGTCATCCGTGAAATCATTTGGCCTTAGTGATATTCTTTCAGTGGAACACGCTGTAAATAACTTACAGAATGCCATTAAGACGATAGTAACACAGTCACTTGACGAATATGAATTGGACAGATTCAAAGCCCAAAAGGAAAGTCTCGAGTCTCCAGAGGTGGTATTAGCACTACAGAGATCCAAACTGACTTTGGCTGCAATGTTGAAGACCCTTTATTCCCAGGGGAAGTTGACTATACTTGACCAGATTGTGAACTTTGAGCAATTGCAAAGACCACTAACATCTGATGAGATTTCATTGGATATTGAATCTCATGACCATGGTATTGATAACAACGATGCTGACATCGATGAGGAAGAACTGCCGCAATTGCCACAGATACAAAACCCTACTATCAGGGCACGCGTATTTATCCATAAGTCACTTGTGAAAGACAAACTATATATCTCTGAGAGTGAAGTTATCCACACCCATAACGAAAGATTGGAATTCATCGGTGATTCCGTACTGAACAATATCATGTCCCAAATCGCATACAATACATTCCCTAATGCTACAGAGGGACAGTTGTCACAACTAAGAGCTAAGCTGATAAGTAATGCCACATTACAAGAGTGGAGTACAGCCTATGGCTTTGATAAAGAATTGAAGTTGAACGTTGATAGTAGTATTTATAAAGGTAAGATGAAGATTTATGCAGATGTGTTTGAAGCTTACATCGGTGGACTGATCACCGAAAATGCTGGAAACTATTCTAAGGTCTACAAATGGCTAAAAGCATTGGCCCATCCAATTCTCAATGACGGCATCACTGTGGAGCAAAAGGGTCCGAAGGAGTTGAACACGGGTGCCAAAGTGGAACTCTACTCCCTTATTGGCTATGCTGGACTCGGGTTACATTATCAAACCGTCAACAGAGAGACCCAAGGAGGTACCAGTTGGTTCAAGGTTCAAGTAAAGACAAAGGACAACGATATTCTAGGAACAGGATCTGGTAAAAACACAAAAGAAGCCGGCATAAGAGCCGCAATGGCAGCACTTGAGGATAAAGAGTTGATTGAGAAGTACAGCCTTTTGAGAGCTTCAATACCAAAGACAGAATCTAAAATTGCCAATAGGCCTGATCAACAGGAGCAATCTCAGCCACAAGTACAACGAGCAGCCGATTTGTTTGGCCCTGAAGACCAGGCTTTCGTTGTGAAAAAGTTGAGAAGAAGTGTGAATAATCAAGCCCAGGAGAGTCATAACGTCACATCACAAGATGTCAACGTGAAACTTGAACGACCAAAGACTGGGTTCCATTATGAGACTAGTAGTAACAGCATGAACGATCAGAATTCCACTTCCATCAAGAAAGAAAAGAATAATGAAGGAAGGGATTTCTCCTCATCAACAGATTTATCAGAACATTTATCTTTTGCGATCTCCTCAAGATCGAGAACGAAAGGGATAAAATCGTGCAAGAACAGACATAATAGTCACGGACCGGCAAACTTATTCTATGAAGGTGAAAATGTCACTCCTAGCTCTTCAAGAGAAAGAGGTGATGGTGAACATGGACGTGGAAAAGCGGGATATACAAGGCAAAACTGCAGAGAAAGATATGATAATAGGTTTTGAATGAGATGAGTGAATATTTAATGTATTTGAGGTTTTAGTAGATTGGTATTTATTCCATCGATTTTTGTTTGGAAGCGTTCAGCAGTAGTTCTTCTAAAGTCTGAAGAGATCAATTGATAGACCAATGAAACATCCTGAAAGAAGACACATTCATTACATGTATGCTCACAGCAATCAGCCAAAAATCGAAGTGTTCATATCAAGAATCATAACCATTGGATTATGAATCCTAAAACCTCTCAATATTTCTTGTTGCAGACTTCAGCCTGTACCCCAATATACTACATCTTAGATAGGGATTCTTCTTGTCACTGCTTCCACATCGATCGCTACGTGATCACAAATTCCCGAACATCCATCCATGAGAATACCACAGGATACTAAATTGACTTCTCTTTGCATCACTGATGGGAAATTTCCATGAGCAGAAGTATTTCAATCTTAGGAGTTATTGTGCTTTTTGAAGATTCAAAGTTTGAAAGATCGATGAACTCGAGAACAAGTATAAAGGATTCCTGATACATTAGTGGACGGTTTAGATTACGAAATATCAAAGATCAATACCAAATATGTGAAAATGTGAGTGTTTGCGTTGTAGGATGCATTCAAGGAGAGCTCTTTGATCACCTACCAGTTCAAGTGACGAGAACATCTTAGAATCTAGTAATCCAGAATTCCTGACGTGGGTCATTATGAGCATGCATTGACCGATAGCAGAATCAAAAATCTCATTTGCCATTGCATGGTATGGTTGGATGCTCTTTCCCACTACTAGCTGAGCAGTATCATATAAATGAGTATTAAGATGTTGAATAGAGCTCTAAAGGTTTTGGTTACACAGCAATGTCATCAAATGGACTTAAAGACTGTACTTCTTCTAACCACAAGGTCCAAGCCCCTACCATTTTCCAGGTAATGGATCTTCCTGTGGCTATTTCAGCAACTATTAACAGTTGAATACTATGATAGGGCAGCTTCATTGAAGCAGAGAAAGATGTGATAGAAACCGGTGATCTGAAGTAACAGGCTTTTTCTAATCTCCAGAAAATTAACAGGATGAATTTTACGTTTTTAAAGTTCTATTCCCTACCCTATTCTCAACTCTCAGCTCTATTTTCTAAGGATTTAGACAATGTACATCTGATCCACATCTTTGACATCAAAGATGTTGGACCACAGATTCAGAATTTGAATAACTCTGGCCAGCAGCCCATCTCATAGTCCAAGGACACTATCTCTTTTCTGTTTAGGTTCAAGCTCCGCATAATGTGTCAAAAATCTTCGGACAATCAGACTTTGAATAGTAAACCTGAACACGACAACAAAGGTGAAGATTACACGCAATAATGGAAAAGGACAAGAATTCAAATTCCTATTTGCTGACGAGATTACTCCAGCTGAAGAAGGAAATCCACAGATTTGACGACGCTTTGGACTCTGTTGAGAAACTGGCCCCAAATAATGAAGAAATAAAGCACTGGGCACAGTTGCATCTGCCACCAGAGCTGGAAGAGTTGATTGAGGATCCAATCATACAACGCGCTCAGCAGTTGAAAGAGAAATCTGATGAATTAAAAAAACAACAAGAGAGAAAGCGAAAGTGCGACCCATGCCATAAGGATCCAAGGAGAGTGAAGGCAAAATCTGAATTCTCACCAATGGTGACTTCAATTCCAACCATTCCCTTGATCGAAAACAAAGAGACTGAAAGCTCTGTTTTGAGATCCAATAAGGCGGGAACTTCGGCAGATGAACGACTGCTATACTTGGGCAACTCTGTTCTCTACATGGTCGCCTCTGATTTAATCTCTAAGAGATTTCCTTGTTGCAATTCTAGCCAATTGACTGCTTATAGAGCATATGTACTGGCAAATAGCAACATGCAGAAATGGGCTCAGATATATCAACTGGATTCTTCTTCTATCAATTCTGTCAATGCTTTTGAGATCTATATTGGTAGCGTATACTTGGAAGACGACAACTCCATTGATAGGATCGTCCCATGGCTAGCTTGCTTATTTGAACCTATTCTCAAACAGATCGAATTTGATGTTCGAAATACTCCAAGATCTGATATGCTATCCTCATCACAACCTCCAGTACAGCGAGGATTCCACCTAGAAAGAAAATTACCATGGACATCAGATCCTACTATCCAAGTAAAGTTGCAAAGAATCAAGGAGATACCATTCAGTTCTATGAAAACATTAAAAGAGAAGCTCTATATTGCAGTGAATCCAAATTTTATCCCAGAGTATATCACATACGAAAAAAGTGGATTAGATAACGATCCAGTTTTCAAAGTTGCTGTTTGCCTCAATGGTGAAGTTGTTGGAATAGGCGAAGCCAAAAATATCAAGGAAGCGGGTGCTAGGGCAGCGTACTGTGCTTTGTCTATGAATCAAGAGAAAGTTGAATTTTTCAAACACCTGAATTTGGGTATGAAGGAAGGGGTTTGCCAGAAACCTTCGTCGATGACTACTTCAGTTGTCGAACAGATCAGTCGCGGTATTTTTTGAGTGTGGTGATCTGTTATTTAATTGTTAATTGGATTCAGTCTCAGCATCGATACTTCTAGACCTTCGAAACTTGAGGAAAACACATGAGTAGTTTTTTGTAGTGGTGGGCTTAACAGGGCAAAAAAGCATGATAAGGTAGATAAGATCAGGTATTAGCCCATGGCTAATGGCAACCTGGCCGAGTGGTCTAAGGCGCCAGGTTAAGGTCCTGGTCTCTTCGGAGGCGCGAGTTCGAACCTCGCGGTTGTCATTATATCCATTATTTTTTTCGCATTTCCGGAACGGCTAAGTGTAAAGGAAGAGGCCGGCTGCTGTGGGTTGCCGATACGTAAATCAGATAATGTTATGTATATATTGTACCAAGATAGCTAGCATAGCTTTGTCTATGAAATAATGGTCCAAAGTCGTTGGGATGAGGGTGAGCTCTTTTATTTTGATTTAGCTAGTCCAAACACCAATGTGCTGACAAACAAAAACACAATGAAATGACACCATCTTGCACGTGTTTTAATGAAACTATAAGAAGTCTTATCGGGATAAGAAGCCAAACCTTGTGTCCATAGTGCCTCCCTTGATGAGTGCGTGAATTGATTGCTACATCGGTGTATCGGGTGCAACTACGATAGATGTCGGAACAATTAAGCTTTTAGGATACACAGAACTGTGGGGCGACTGTGATCAATTGTCAGTAAATATTATAAAAGTGGCTGTATCAAGCAGAACAGGGATACTTTCAGAAAGGTCAGATAAAACGTTTCTCTTCTCTATGTAATTCTCAGATAATGTAGATAAGAATTTGTGTTTGTATAGCATCACTCCAGTTCTATCCCTGTTGTACTTGTAAAGAAGCTACTTACCAATGCCTTATCGAAGCTGTGTAACATGAGATAACTTTGGTGTTGAACAAGCACAAAAGAGGTTCCAGACTCTCACCTTAAAGCCAAAAAGAGAAAGAAAGAAAGTTGCACATGCCAAATGAGAAAATTTTGTATGACGGGAGTGCCTGTAACAACGGGAAAAAGGCAGGGCTTCTCAAATTTAAACAGGTGACGGGACGGCCTTTCTTTAACTTCTCTTTTCTTACTTGTACTTTAGCAGGAGACATAAACGATGAATATGTATTCAGTAATCGGTTTCTTCACTGAGATGTGTGTCGCTGCACTCATACTCGTATACCACACCGTCACATTGGTTCAATATCTCTGTGTAAGTGTCACCCCTCCTTATCGATTTTGCTGTTGTTGTATGCTAACAATACCAAGTTACTGATATCCATGCTTATCATTACCCCTGTTATAACACTATTAGCTTATGATCTGACGCTGTACCTCCTCAGAGTGTTTCATCTGAAACAATTGGTTAGGGCCATTATCCAAAGAATCCACCATTGGAGATCAAATACTAGAGGGTTATGGACAATGAGATTGAAGAGTATTGGTAAGAGACAAATGTATAACCAGAAGGCCATTTGTGAGGCGTCGATCACTGGTTGATCTATGAGTCTCATTCTCTCGTCATATGAGAAGAGTTGTTTCGGTGAGGAGAAAGAAGAGAGGTTTAAGTGAGGTTACAAGGCGAGGAAGAAAGCGGTGTAAGTGAGGTTTTCAGGTAAGGGGAGAAGATTATATCAATTTTTTTGCTATTGTTTCAGGGTTTCATTTCAGGTTTTTTGCTATATATATATACATCATCCATTGTTGGTGTCTTCAAATGTTGTTTTTGCTATATTCGTTTTTTATCAGTTTGCTATTTTGGAAGTGTTGCTGTTTTACTATAGGCCCAAAGGGTGGGTCTATTCTTGTGTTGCTATAAATTTATACTACTGGATAAGGAGATTGTTCCATCTCATCTTATGATGTATTTTGAATGCTATTTACTGAATGTGTTGGGAGTGTCATAAGTGGATAAAATCGATCAGATTTTAATGCTAACACTTCGTAACTGGTGTATGCATATAATTCAAGGATACATGTCATATTATAATATACCATAGTCCTTTCTTTGCCTTCAGCTCCCTCGGTGATTGAGCTCGTTGGAGTGTTGCGCAAACCGCTGATTTTTGCTTTGGATTCGACGAACTTCAAGCTAGTGAAAGCAAAGAAACCATCAAGCAACGAAGAATCAAAACAGAAGAACTAGACAAGATGAACCACATTCACGCCCAGGCCCCACAACCTAAGAAGGACGACTCCTTCATCTCTAAAATCACGGGCAATCCTGCTTTTCCACTTGTGTTCAACGCTGCCTTGTTCATTGTATGTTGACCAGTAGTCATGCTGATGATATTCGTCTATTACCACTATACTAACAATATTCCAGGCTGGTGTTGCCTTCATTCAATCTCCATTGATGGACGCCATGGCTCCTCAGTAAGTTTTTTTTTTGCATCTATTGATCCAATAGTACTAACCTAACCATAGACTCTAAGGATGTGACCTGATGAATCTCTTTGTACATATCGATGCGGTTGTCCAGTTTATTCGTTGAATACTATGAACCCTTATACCTATGTGTGCTTGTAGCTTGACTTTTCTGTATTATCACAAAGCTCCTACCCGTTTTCTACAGTTCTGACTGAATACATAAAAAGGTTTCAAGTATTAGAAAAAAGTATCATAGCTTTAAAAGAATATCAAGCTCATTCGGTAAGAGCGAGGTAGACAGCGTGAATGATAGCTGGGAACCAAATGAAGACTATAGTGTTCGGTTAGTATATGACATTCCGATATATCCCCAAGATTGAACCTGATACTTACTACACAAGACAATGTTGATGAGTAAATCTCTACCAGCACCTCTTGAGAGGTAAACAGAAAGAGGCGGCAAAAGCAAAGCTATTGTTGGAATGTTAGTCTTGTTTCATAATTAGAAGGGAGGGGGCAACGAGTCTACAGGACCCAAACTTCAGGCAACCAGAGAAACAGGGGGGCACTTAGTGATTGGATACAATGGGACTCGATGCCAAGGGACGTACCGAGGACGATGTTGAGGATCTTGGAGGCTTCCATTATGTGGGATGGTTCAGTAAAACAGTTTTGGTTTTGAGAGAAAAAGTGTACAAGCAACTTAAAAGTTAGAGTGCTTTCTTTGTTTTTGTTTTGAGAACCAGCCCCCGGGGGGGGGGGGGTGGACATGCAAAAATTATGGACAAAAAGGATCAATCGGGAAATGCTCCCTATTTGGAGCATAAGATTACATCACGCATTTCCACCTCTTATGAACATTATTAAATCCGTATATCTTTTCTCTACTTCAGCACCTTCTTAACAATCTTCTCGACTTCCTCCCAGTCATCAGTTGGCACTCTGGTCATCTCAATTTCGCCGAAGTAATCTCTAATCTTCATCAGCTGTTGGTAGGATTTCTTATCATGAACAAACGAAACTGCAACGCCAACTCTACCGAATCTACCAGTTCTTCCAATTCTGTGCAAATAAGTCGATGGGTCAGCATTGCCTTGTTTATCAGTTGGGAGATCGTAGTTGACAACCATGGAGACAGTTGGGATGTCGATACCTCTAGCCAGAACATTGGTGGTGATTAAAACCTTGGAACGTCCTTCTCTGAAGTCATCAATCAATCTATCACGTTCAGATGACTCCAAATCAGAATGCAAGATTGAGATCTGATGACCATCATCTTTCAGCTTCTTGTACAAGATGTTTGCTGTCTCTTTCTTTGCAACAAATATGATAGATGAACCAATTGTCAGAAGACCATAGAGCTCAGTCAACACCTCGTATTTGTGCTTCTCATCATTACAATCCATATAGAGCTGTTTGATAGCATCGACATTCAACTCCTCTTGTTTTAAAGACAACTGGTTGGCATTTGGAACAAATTTCTCAGCATATTTACGTACTTCATCTGGGAACGTTGCACTGAAGATGACTAACTGTGTAGTCTTTGGTAAGAACTTCTTGACACGAACACATTGATCACCCAATCCTTGTTGATCAAGCATGTTATCAGCTTCATCAAGCACAAATACCTTGACGTGATCACATTGGACCTGTTTACGACGAATTAAATCCAAGAGCGTTCCAGGCGTACCAACGAGGATATGAGCGTTGATCTTTGCACCTCTTTCAAAAGCGTTTGGAACAACAAGTTGAGTAGTGACTTTGGTGTATTTACCCATTGTTTGTACAACGTCCAAAGTTTGTCTGGCCAATTCTCTGGCTGGAGCTAAACAGATAGCCTGGACAGCGTTGATGGATGGATCAACACGAGAAAGCATCGTCAAGGAGAATGCAGCAGTCTTACCAGTACCACTCTGTGATTGGCCAATCATGTTTCTCGGTGGATCCGAAATCAGTAACGGGAGAGCCTTTTCCTGGATCTTAGATGGCTTCTGATACTTCATCGCATAGAGACCTTTCAATAACTCTGGCTGGAGACCTAACTCCTCAAACGATTTGATCGAGTAGAGTGGGGAGTTTGGATCAGCTTGTAAATCTGCAAGCTTCACTCTTACTTCATATGAAGACTTGATTAAGTTGGATTCCTCTTTGGTCTTTTCCTTGTTTTGCTCCTTGGTCTGTTCATTTGGCTCATTTTTGGCCTCAGTCTTTTGTTGGACCTCTTCTCTGGTTTCTGCCTCTGCCTTCTTGGCTTCAGATTTGATTGACAGAGAGGATAAAAGATCTGCAGCATCAGCAGTCTCTCTGGATTCAGACATTTCGTATAAATGCCTGCAGATGAAATGAAACGGCTGTCCTTCTATCTTTTGTTTACGGTTTGAAGAAGTGGCCAAATTTTCTACGCCTCTAGGATCCAACACCTGGACATCTCTAAAGCATCGGTACGGGCCACCACTTTCTATATATGTGTAACTTATGTATAACAGACCTCACAGAGTATACCTGGGTTGACACATAAAAGCAAAGCTTGCATTATGTCTACAATATGATTATGATTCATAAGTTTGTCATTAGAGTATAGCGTGAACAAATTCGGACAGGAGGCAATTTAAGCGGTGATCCTATCAGGGGTCCAGTCTAAACCAATACGGGCATACACTTTCTCTTGAACTTCGGTCCAGAGTTGTGCCTTTTCTTCCTTTGTCAGTTTCACTTGTTGCGGCGGCAAAGGCGTGGATTGTGATACATCATTCAGGATGGCCTTTTTTAGAAGCGATCCTTTGATAAGGGATTTTGAAGACGATACCGACACTGGTTGTGCAGATTGTTGGCGTTTCCACTTCTTCAGCTCATGACATAATTTCTTGAAATCTGAACGGCATTGTGACTCCACCGCGAGGTTCAAGAGAAAGTTTTCAATGACGTTACGCCATTCAGGTTTTGACAAGTAAGAATGATTTGATAAAGGAAATCCTGATAAGGAGAGCATTTGTTCATGTCTCATTCTCGCAGCGTTCAAAGTGAATTTAGCAGTTTGGATACGAAATGCTACATCCAACTTTGCCTCTTTGTAGATATCACTTTCGACAAGGACGCGTATCACTGTGCTATCATCTGCATCCAGAGGCAAATATTCAAATTTGAAGCCCTGGGGCGAATAAATGACAGGGATCTCTCCATTCCATTCGGCCCTCAATCTTTCAATTATCAATAAGGAACGGATATCGTTGAGTTCCCAGTCTTGAAGGGCACGTTTGGTGAACATGGGCCTGCCATCGATCAACAAGTTTGGATCTGCCATCAATTCAGGCGAGTACATGTCCTCATAAGACTGCGGTAACGCCTGCTGTAATGTCAGTAGTGGGACCTTAGAAGCGGTGTACTGTGGTGTGAATGAGATATCGGAAGCGTTGGTGTATTGTGTTGCAAGAGTGTTTGGAGTACTGAAGACAGAATCAGATTTCGACATCGATGAGGCTGAAGAATAAGCTGTTGATGCTATAGAAGGTACAGGATGTATTGATTGCATCTCAGTTTCCATTCCACATTCATCGATCACGTCACTCATTATAGAATCTTTATCACTGTCCTCATTCCTAGTCCTATGCCGTAGTCTTCCAAAGAACCCACTCTTACGTTTCTCAGTTGTTATCGTATCCACTGAATCATTCGATGCTGTACGTGTCAGCGATGAATCCGATGCTGTGCTTGCGACTCTTTGTAAAGGGGATGGGCCATGCCTTAGTGCAGTGGCGGTGTTGTTGAGATTCAGCTTTTTGTTAATCTCATCTCTGGCTCTGCTTGTGTACTCCTTTGGGGTCTGGGATAGTGTCTTGGAGAGCACTGGAGAGACGTACATCGTTGCTGATGTCTCTTAGTTTTTGTTACTGTCCTTGGTGGTTTGTGTGAATAGGGGCTTTTGATGTCCAGCGCCGGGCACTTGTTATATGTCTCAAGCCTGGTTGAAGGCAGTATATCAAAAGGATGTGTGAGAACGTATAGATATTCCCCTGTGTGTATGTGTATATGAGCCAGCTCTCAATAAAAGCGGTAACTTGGGGTATGTGGTTTTGGTTGTGTTGTAGTTTGTTTCGAAAGAATTCTCCTTGTCATGAATGAAGAAAAAAAAGCCGGAAGATTTTGAGAAGCGAGAAGGGAAGTGGCCGAAAGACACTTGCGTTTCAGACCGGACACGCTGCAGGCAATTTGTAGTGGGCTGTTCGCAAGTCAATCATTTAGACAGGCAAATAATAGGCTCTGAAATGGGAGAGGGAAGGGAACAGAAATCAAATAATTGCATGCTTCAGATGTTGTGAGCTTGCAATAGGGGATTCACTCTCTCCTTCCACTGCTGTAGGCTCTGCCTCTTCTTTTAACCCGGAGAACCCATTCAGCCTCTTGGGCCCGGCACGCAGAGTGACAAACCCCGCGTGGTGGCCGGAGAAACTCTACACAGTTCTTTTTTCGAACGTGGATTTTCTGTCACTGTGAAACTTCTAAAACCACCAAATACATCTGGAAAGTTTAGAGAATACTTTAATTGCTATGATTGGATCTATAGAGGTATCTGCAATATCACTGCTGGGGATGCTTTATCAAGCTTTAATATGACCAGTGAGCGATTCACATCATCCGGATGCACCCCACAAGAAATCTGTGCAGTCCGTGAATTACTGCGCCGGCCGGAGAAACTATTTTATTCATGGATCATCTTCAGCCGGTGAGAGAGATTTATGTTAGATCTTTGTGGAAAAACCACGAGACATACATGAGTCGATTCTTATTATCAAGGCAAGTACGGAGAAAGTATAAAGATACAAATATCACTGTGTGATATGGGTGTTATGCATATACACTTGGGGGTGTCATAAAGTCCAACCCGCAAAACTTCCTTTCTCCCTCCTACATTTTTCACAGGGCCCAATGGCATTGCCATGGGAACCAGCGGCAAGTTTTTGAGGGAGTAGAAACTTCCGAGCCGCTGTGGCCTGCGGCTTGCGCTGAAAAAATTCGCGAATTCCTTTCATAGGATTGTTTACTGTTTGGAATAATTTCTTGTATCACCGAGAGTTTAAGAGACCAAGGTGCAGGTCGAAGATACATATCTATACCTAACCATAGCACTCAGATGTCACCATTGAATAGAGCTCAGATCAGAGCTCAGATCAAGCAGAGATCAGGTAGATCAGTTATGAGAGATGGCTCCGATGTGGTGGTATGTTGTTATTCCAATATTTGTAACCCTATGACTAACACTATACGCATTAGCTCACTATGGACTATTCCCTATTTCTGAAAGAACTGGTCCTTGAAGCAGGTGAACTAGCGAAGAAGGATGGCTCTAAACAGATACTCCCCAGTCATATGTTTAGAGTCAAGGAGAAACTGTTGAAGAAATACAGAGGCTAACATGTATCAAATTGTCTAAGCTTCGCTAAGTTCATTCCTTCGTCTATTTACAATTTAAAACACATGGTTTGGGGTCTTCAAAGTATCGACCATTGCCAATGCCCCATCTGGATCGTTCTTGTTATATACAAACAACCCCTGCAGCTGAGCAGTGGAGATATGCGCACCCAACGCACTCGCTTTCTTAACAAATTCCTTGGCCTTAGCTTCTTCGCCTTCATAGAATCTCAAGAACATTTGCTCGATTTGGTAATCTGTGGCATCTCCAACCAAGACACGGAAATCAACACGTCCTGGTCTCAAGATAGCCGGATCCAATTTCTCCGGATGATTTGTGGTCATAAAAGTTATAGTCTCTTCTGATGAGGCAACACCATCAAGTGCATTCAATAAGCCACTGAAAGTGACGCCAGATTTGAAACCAGAATCATCAGTTTGGTCACGCTTGTTGAAAGCGGCATCGATATCCTCCAGCAATAGCAAACTTCTTTCTGGTATATGGTTCATAAGATGGTTTAGTCTATCATCAGTTAAATTGGCTTCACTCAAATTTAAAATACAGATATTATAGTCCAGATGACCAGCAAGAGCTTGGATGAAACTAGTCTTACCGCTCCCCGGTGGGCCGTAGAGTAGATATCCACGTCTGTATGGAATACCTCTATCGAAATACCATTGACCACTTTTCAAAAAATCTTGAACGTCGTTCAAAATACCCTCTTTGATCCCCTCATCCAATATCACGGACCCAATAGTTCTCTTCTTCTTTGGTTGTCCAAATGGTCTCCATTCTGGGCCCCATGATGTGTATATGACCGTCTTACCCTCTTGTGCTTTAAGAGCCATGGTCTTGGCCTCCGCCAACAAATCACCAAATAAACCACGATCCCTGTACAACGTGGTCAAGGTTACAGTCTCGAATGGTGTACCACTGGTCATATCGAGCAATTTGCCAGATCTTTCTCTTTTTATAAGCATGAAGGCACCTTTATATCTGATCAAATGGTTTCCTGGGCCTGGAACCAGTGAAAAAGTTGTAGAAACGGCACCGTTATCATGTTGCACAAAGTTAGTCTCCACGCTTAGGTGCCTTGACGATCTATGTTTGTACTGAGACATCCACTCGAGGAACCACATGTAAGACTTGTCTTTAGACGGGATCTCCAAATCCACTAATAACTGACGATAGAGAAATCCAGAAGCACGAGTTATACCAGAACGCGCAACCGCTAGACCTGTACCCAAAAGCATAAGACCACCACCTGCGGCAAAGTATGGGTTCCCTGTGATCACCTGTTGGATGAAACTAGATGCCATACCACTCATGGAATCCTGTGAAGTGATCTTGTCTATATCGATGGATGGCATGCCATTATTCTGAATTGGTTGTGCTTGCGATTGTGGTTGTGCTTGCACTGTTTCAATGTCCTGTATTAGCGTTTCTGAAGGAGCTGCATCATCTTCTGTCTTAATAGATCTTCCAAAGAACCCCATCTTTACCACCTGTGATCTTGAGAAACTGTTGACCTTTGCTCGAGATGAGCAGAATGGAATTTTTCACTCCAGCGCCGACTGCTGCGCTAACCGCAGCTCTTCAATTCTCATAGCGATCAAGGGACAACAAAGGGACACAAACCAACCGCGGAGGAAGGAAATCGCACACAGACTTGCGCACGCACGGAACACAAGCAGTTGGAGTTAATTCAAGACTGGTGACAATGCACGAGACAGCACGCGAGACTGATAGCCCTCTCGCGGTCTCAGCACAGGACGGCACTGACGAAGAAGATGTCCCTAAGGGCACAAGCAACGCCACAAAGGCTCATCAGACAGATCCACAGGAGATTGAAGGGCAGTACGGCGAATTAGATGGTGTCTTCAAAACGATAAACAGGCTAGTTGATGATATTGCCGTCGATCTGGTTTTCCTCAATGGTGAGGCCCCTCGTGGGATCTTGCAGTTGCCGCCATTGCAGTACTCTCAGCAACTCTTACAGATCAAATTCGATAGTTATGAGATCAGATTCCTGAATGAATCATCGCCACTTGTATCTTCGGTGGAGCACAGAAATTCATTCTCAAACAAAAATGATAAAGTGACCATCATTAGAGGCCTCTTGTTTTCCAATTCTGAGCCCTCGTTATCTCGCACAAAGGTGTACCACTTACGTATTGCCATAAAGACAAGATATGATGAGAGATCAGTGACAAAGAATGAGTTCCATCTGACAGATCTCACACCACATGATGCCAGGGACTTAGTTGAGAGTGCGTTGGTAGAAGAATCGGATCCCCAAGTAATGAAGGATAGTTTACCTCATATCTTGGATTCCGCATCATATGTTTGTTCATTGACAAAGAAGGCTATCCGAATCGAGATCTCCGAACCTGAATTCACGCCGGATGATTTGCATGAATTTGAAATTGGTCCAATTAACATTAGACACAGAAAGGCTTCTGAAGCTTTCCCAAACGTCCCTGATAATCCACCGTCTCCAGCACAATGTCTCTATACATTGTTCAAGGCGTTGAGAGGACCTTTGACATTGCAACCAGATGAACATCAAAAATCTATCCCTGCTCATAATAAGTCATTGAACACGAACATCAACCCACAGATCTTGTTGGATAAGATGCATTTCGAGTTGATAAACGGCGAATACTTCCCTCCAGTAATTTCAAATAGAAATGAAAGGAAAAGCATCATTGTCAGAGAGTCGTATATACGACAACTGACTGAGATAATACTGTTAGGGACGAAGGCATATTCACAAGGTGAACAAAATCCATTTGTACATCATCAATTCACGAAGACTTTCGACCCTGTTTTTCGTGAGTTCGACGATGGCGCTTCTTCAATACATCATAAGGCTATCCTAAAGGAAGCACTCTTCATAAATCTCTCGGCATATCCATTCTACAGCGATGAGTTGATAATATCGTGTTATAAGGCAACAGTGGCATCGGATCCGGAAAACATGATGCAGTATTTTGATTCATTGAAAGACATACGTCAACGGAAAGCCAACCTCAAGATATCCAATTTTGTCAATCAGCTAATCGCTATGGGTGTGATTGGTCAACGAGATCTTGATAGTGCTTACAAGGCCTTGAGCATTGAACCTAGTCAGGCCCCTCACATCGATGATGACTTATTATTGACGATGTACAAGAATGAAGTGGTTGTCCAACAAACAGATTCCACTTTGAGAAACTCCTTGATACTCATAGCTAATCAAAGACAGAGCGAGAAACTTCACAGGTACATCAAGTATGAACCATTACCTCTGGAAAAAGCTTATGAAACCTTGGGTGTTGATTCTACTGTGGATAGCGACGTTATTTCCACTGCTCTGATGGTGAAGAAAGTGGACAACCCTTCAAATGAGCAGCTTTATAACCGAGCTTTTATTACCATTGCATCTGAGCGTAAGAGTTTTGAATTGCTCAACCAGGTTGAACAAGAGTTCCCAGACCTTATTGAGCCAATGACTTTCAAAGAAGCATGTGAATACTTGGGTGCTGATGAAATGGCTGATGAACTACAGTGTATTAATATCTTCCAAATCGGGGAAACGGAGATCAAGAAGGCGAGAGGTGCATTACATGTTATTGGTGAACATAAGAAGAGTAAGGTCATTGATTCATATTTGAAAACTGGTTTGATTGATCATAACACACTGCCAGTTGGAGAATGGCCAGTTGGATTGGATAACATTGGTAACACTTGTTACTTAAATTCCTTGTTACAGTATATCTTCTGCATCAAACCACTCAGAGATAGAATTTTGGAGTTCGATGATGTATTTGAAGATTTCTTTGAAAAAGACCCAGATATGGTCAGATTAAGAAGAGTTGGTGGAAGACTTGTGGATGATTATGAGATTGAAAGATCCTTTCAATTCATTTATCAGTTAAGAGACCTTTTTTTTGAAATGATTCATTCCAAGAGCAGATGTATTACACCTACGAAAGATTTGGCATATTTGGCTTTCTCCTCATCTCAACAGAAAGTGGAGTTTGGAAGGGAATCTTCTACAGATTCTGATATTGTCTTGGTCCCTGAAGAAGGACAGACCAAGGACCTGATCGATTTGTCTGAATCTTCAGATGATATTGTAATGGTTGACCCTGCTGAGCGAAAGAGTGATGATACACCAATGGATACTGCAGAGATCGACTCTCAAAGCCCTCTTATGGGAATCATGGAGGAGAGCGAAATCATCAAGCAGTCGTATGTTCCAACAGCCAAAAAAATCCCTAAGGTGAAGGCTGCAAAGATCTCTGAGAGCGAAATTGAGAATGCTTATGAGATTGGCAGACAACAAGATGTTGTGGAGTGCATCGGCAATGTTTTGTCCCAAATAGAAGCGGCAATAAAACCAGAGGCACTCGATAAAGACAATGAACAAATCGATTTTGTAAAGGAATTGTTTTATGCCTTCACTATTCAGCACTTGATGGATCCACAAGCTCCTTCTGGGAAGAGAGATAAGGCTGATAAATTTATGAATTTGTATTGCAACCTCAAAAATCGTCCAAGAAACCTTTACGATGCTATTGATTCTCTGCTTGGGAATGAGGAGGTCTCAATTAATGGTGAAATGGTAAACAAAATTGAAAGAATTACGCGACTTCCGAAGTTCCTACAGATTCAACTACAGAGGGTCGATTATGATTTAGAGAACTTACGTCCATACAAGATTACTGATCAATTACCATTCCCAGAAACAATCTACATGGATAGATATATGGAAACAGATGATCCAGATGTGGCATTGAAACATCAACAAGTGATCGAGTGGAAGGCTGAGCTGAAGACTTTGAAAGAGAGGAGGGAGAAATTGTTAAGGAAGAACTCACATGGACTGAACTATAAAGAGTCATTGAAAGCTATGAGCATATGGCTGAATAGTGAAGATCTCTGCACGACTGATACAAGGGAGACGATTGACAAAATTGTAGCCAAGATTGATGAAGAATTATCTCAAATCTACGAGAAAACGAGAGAGTTAGAGAACCAGATTGACCATCAATTTGATCACATGAAGAAGCATGGCTATTCAATCTTCGCCATATTTATCCATCGAGGTGAAGCAAGCTATGGTCACTACTGGGTGTACATCAGAGATCGTCAAAACAACGTGTACCGGAAGTATAACGACGACATTGTCACTGAGGTCACGTTATCTGAGGTTTTCAATTTTGACGAAGGTAACAGTGCTACACCATACTTCTTAGGTTATGTTAAAGATGGTGAGGAGGATATGGTGGAACCTCTGTGCAGAGTCATCGAGGAATGAATGTCGATTGAGTATGGGTCAGTTTAAGTATCTTTTGTTGTAGTGCCCACAGGTCACTTGGTTAGGCAGCACGCGCGAAAAATTGCGCCTCAAGGAGAAAAAGCACAGGAGAAGGCGACGCCGAAACGGCCAGCGAGTGAAGGACATAAAAGAAGACGGTGATTTGACCTCAGAATTGAGTGGATTAGGCATCGATAGAACGCGCCCAAAGGACCGCATTTCCCCTTGATCTCTAGAGGCGTCGACATATTCTAGCCATTTCCCCTTCTTTCTTGCTGTTATTACCAGATTTCCTGCTCCTTTAGATCTCACACATAACTCACCCGTAAACAATGTCTGGCTTACAACGTCGCAAAGTCAAGCAAGTCACGGAACAAACAGAGATCTCCCCTGTGGACCAAGATAAACCACGTGTCGGTTATGACCCAGAAGACAACGCAATGACTATGCAAGAGTCCAAGGAACCACAGTTGACGCTAATGGAGGAGGTGTTGTTGATGGGTATCAAGGATAAAGAGGGATATCTCTCCTTCTGGAACGATAACATTTCATATGCGCTACGTGGATGTATCCTTCTAGAGCTGGCTTTCAGAGGCAAGATTCGTGTTGTTAATGATCCGGCAAGAAGACGTTTTGAATTGAGTGAGAGGCTCATCGAAGTTGTTGATGATAGAAAGACAGGCGAAGTCTTACTCGATGAGGCATTAAATCTCATGAAGAACGACCCCAGTAACTTGAGTATCGCGACTTGGATCGACTTACTCAGTGGTGAGACATGGAACCTCATGAAGATCAATTATCAGTTGAAACAGGTGCGTGAAAGACTGGCAAAGGGTCTCGTTGACAAGGGTATCTTAAGAACCGAGCGTAAAAACTTCTTAATTTTCGATATGCCTACTCATCCTTTGGCTGATGCGAATACCAAGAATGACGTTGTGAAGAGAATTCTAAGTCTACTGGCTACCAGAACTGTGGTGTTGCCAACAAGCGAAAAATTTCCAGATAGCACAAAGTTCAAGTACTTGCGTTCCATTGCTCTTGTTTCAGGATCTTATGCTGCTAATGTCTTGGAGAATGTGCTGGTATCATTAGGCTATGATCAACGTGATAGAGCTTTTGCCCGAGCTGATGAATTATTGGCACAGTTCTCACAATTCCCATTTGAACAGACCAATAGCACACTGAACTTGGGCATCAATTTGACTCAAGAGGTGAATGATGAGATTGAGCGTAACCCAGGGTTTGAGTTACAGCTTGAGGTAGTTGCTGGTGTCCTCGCTGTGTTCTCGAAGATGGATTCTCTCTTGTGAAGGTAGGATAGCTGGATTGTCCTTTACGGGGAATTTCTTGAAGAGAACCACAGAGGATAACTATTAAAGGCTTTATCGCATTTAAAGATGAAGAAAAGAGTGTAATATGTCTACATTTGTTGTTTCTGTTTCGGCTTAATTGTAATCATGTAAGGCCCCTTAGTTCTTGAGGTAGTCACTCTTGCAGTAGACTTCAATAATGTTTGAGCTTCGATCAAGCACTTCTCTACCTCCAATGGACTCAACGAAATTACGAATCAATGAACGTGATGGATCTTTATAGTTATCGCCGCAAGATTCCCACCACATTCCACCTCCAAGTTTCATACGACAAACGTATTCACCTTTCTTCTGCACGGATTTAGGGTTATCATAGGAGATGAACTTCCTAGTCTTTTTATCATAACAGAAAGCGATGACAGCCTTTGGGTCGAAAATCTCTTGTGTACCTGGGAATGGCAATCTGTTATAGTTCCATATACCCTTTTCGTCACTCGATCCATCACCAACACCATGAAAAGGGTGACCGTATCCACAAGTGTTTGTGAAAGATCTTCCATAGTTTGCCATACCAAGTACAATCTTTGATGAATTAACACCTTCTTTGATCAAGTACTTTACACCATCATCTGCACATAAATCACTATGGCCCTCAGAGTACAAGTTGCAATGGTATCCAGTAGTCTCGGACCATTCGCCACTAAAGTCATAAGTCATCAAGTTCCAGAAAGATAAATATCTATCCATCTCCTTGATATTGAAGAGATCTAACTTGTCAGCGAAAGCCGGAGATGCAATAGTCAACAAGAAGGAGTCCTGTTTGAGATTATGTTCACATTCAATGGCTCTAAGCTTTATTCTTAGCTTTCTCATCACTGTTAGGTATCGTTTTGCCTGGCGAGAGTCTTCTGGGTATTCCCAATCCAAGTCAATTCCGTCAAATCCATACTGCATCATCAAGTTCACAGCTGAATCAACAAATTTCTCCAATTTAACATCTGATGAAACACCATCCTTGAAATTGTCTCTGTTGGACCAGCCGCCAATGGACATTGACACTTTCACGTGCCTGTTGTATCTCTTGATCTCGTAGAATCGAGCAAGAAGTCCATGGATCTTTTTGCGGTGCCTGTCAAATTGTGGATTGAATGGCATTTCAATATCGGCCCAACTATCACTTAGTTTCACCTCACCTGTGGAAGGATCAATATTGAAGAAAGCATAAAAGATATTTGTGGTGTCATCCAATGGAATGTCCTCTGGGAAGTGTTTTCGAGAGTACACTGACCAATTGGAGTAGTAGACACATGTGCGCATGCCGCTCGGCTGAAGTTGAGTAGAATGTTCTTTGTAGAGATGGGATTTTAAACGGTGGAAAAACATAGCAGCGATCAAGACAATACTCTTTCGTATTTGCTCTTTCCTGGATTTCTTGTGTTGGTTGGTGTTGTCAATATGAAAGTGTTGACAGGTTTTTGTGATCGGCTGTCTTTGTGTCCCAGCAGCGTGCGGAATACCATAGTGATCTGAGCCAAGCTTCGAACCTTAAGTCATTATACTCTACAAATATCAACTAACATACTATTCAATTCAGGTCGCATAGGCGAATAGTCAGAAGCGAGCTTCTTGAATTCTGAAAACGTCGAGAGAAGTGTTAATTGCAAACTCTGCGAAGTGTCGTGCTACATAATACACTATGACCTTATCAAGAAGAATTTATAGTACAAAAATATTAGCATTGTATTCATGTTCTAAGTTACGACAAATATACCCGTATACTGACAATGACTCAAATGATTCTTTCTTTAACTGTCGATGAACATTTTTGTGTCATCTTTTTCGCCCATTTTGGCGCAATCCAATTTCGATTGGTTCAATTTACGCCAAGTTGCATAAATATTTCCAATTCGCGTAAACTTTCGCCTTCCTCCAAACCTTCACACCAAAAAACGGAAACAGCGAAAACGAAAACAACAACTTACTCGAGAACAACTTCCACAAACTGCTTAAAACTATGTCCGAGGAGAAGCGTAAGATACCTATGATTGGAAGCGATGATGAAGAGGAGGATCGCATTGCACAGACGGATGATCCAGTAGTGAATGAGCAAGAGGAGCAAGGTGGTCTTGATGATCTTTTTGGTGATGATGTTGATGAGGAACCAGCTGATGGGGATGGGATCATCCGTGATTCTGATGAGGATGACAGTGTTCTCGAAGGTAATGATGCACTACAACGAGGTGAATATGATCAGTTTTCCGTGCAGAAGGATGAAGAGCCTAAGGAGTTGAGAGTTAAAGATGAAGATGTGATTCGTCATCCTCCAAAATTCGCATATGGCAATGACACGTTTATTGCTAAGGTTCCAAGGTTCCTCCATGTGAATCCTTCAAGATTTGATGCTGGTGATTATTTGTTATATTTGGAGAAGTTAAAGAAACAAGGTCTTAGTAAAGAAGAGTTGGATCTCAAGAGATTACACGATGAAAATACCGTCAGATGGAGATTCAGTGAGGCCTCTGGTGAGACCTTAGCAGCAGAATCCAATGCCCAATTCATTGAATGGGAAGATGGTTCATTCTCGTTGAAGCTTGGCGATGAGTATTTCGATGTGTTGCAGAGTTCGTTGCATGATACATTCTTGGTCACCTATGATAATGAAACTGATCAGGACTGTGTGCTCTATATCGCCGACGGGTCTATAAACAAGAGTATGAAATTCGTTCCAACATCAACGAATTCTAAGATCCATAAGAAGTTGACTAATGTGATCAAATCTAGACAACAGACAAAGCCAGGTGCTCAGAGTGTTGTCATTGAAGTTGATCCTGAAAAGGAGGCCAGAAAATTGGAGAAACAGTTCGAGGAGAAAGTGAGAGAGAGAAGAAGACAACAGCTAAAATTGGAGAAGGAACAAGAGAAAGGCGGTGTTTCAAATACAAGTCCAGTTGGAAGATCGTATACTCGTGAGCACTATAGCAGACAGGAGGAGTACGATGAAGAAGACGGTTTCATCGACGATGATGAGGATGATGAAGATTTAGAAGATGTAGATGAGAACTTGGAAGACGTTGATGAGAATTTGGAGGATGACGGTGACGATGAAGAGGCGGCAGAAAGGTTGAGAAGGGTCAAACAGCAAGGTGCTGCGAAATATGAAGAGGATGCAGCGGTGACGAGAAAGAAACGTAGAGTTATTGAGGATGATGAGGATGATGATT